>VDFB02055831.1:0-82727 GCA_007258455.2 Sequoia sempervirens
TTAATGATTTTGTTTATTGAATTTGTTTAATGTATGTTGTTGAAACTAGTTAAAATTGCATGAGCTTTCCTCTAATGATTAATGGTGGGAAATAAACTATGTTTGATTCTACTTTATGACATAGTATTACGTGTTTTTGAGGTTCTCTGAAGAAACATTGTTTACCGAAGCCACCTAATGATTTCAAATGTTCATTCTAGGATGAATCAATTTCCCTTCAATTGGTATCAGAGCTTTCTTCTGGGATTTTCTTTTTGGTTGCATGTGCAGGTTTGTGACTCGCATGTGGCTTGCATGTGTGTTTCATGTACTTGAATGACTCGCATGTGGCTTGCATGTGTGTTGCATGTATTTGAATGACTCGCATGTGGCTTGCATGTGCTTGCATGTTGATGCATGTAAGAATTCCTGGTGTTTCTGGTTCTAGGTTTTCCCTCTGTGAAGATTTCTTAGCCTGACAAGCTTGAGGAAGTTTGAAGGAATCGGCTAAAGATCGATCCGTTAGTGAGTGGAAGTTATTTTTTTTTTTTTAGTTTTAGGAGGCAACACGCAGCTTGAAGGATGGTGAAGACGAAGAAATTGGAGTTGGTAATATTGAAATGATGTGATCGAAAGCTCTTAGTTGACAACAGAATAATCCTGATGCATGGGTTGTGCTTTTTATTCTTTATGGTTGTGTTGCAACAAAGATTTCATATTGGGTGTCTGTGTGAGAGGTTCCCTGGTGATATGGAGAAGCTTGGGTTGTTTTTCAATGATGGAGTAATGTGCTTATGTTGGCTGCTTTTTCCTGTATTGAAAGACACTACTTTTGTTACCCTGATTGCATGTAGGATATGGAGTTGATCACTTGATGATCTAGAAGCTTCTGCAATAGCCTGTCTCCCTATAATGCATGTGCATGTTGGTGGTTGTGGAGTTGGCTTGAAATGGGCTTGGAGTTCCTGAACTACTTTTTCCTTTTATGGATGCTTTGTACTTGCATGGATCAGATTCATGTTCTTTGGATTTGAGGGTTTTATAGATTTTCCTAAAAAAATATATGGTGATGCTCATCTATGATAATCCATTATTTCGGTTTAACTATTTTGGTGCTTTGTAGACTTTTGAGTCTTCCAGATATGAAGTGGGTGTGGATGTGCATTGGTGTTTTTCAAACACATTGGTTTTGCAGGTTTTACATGGTCAAGAAAAACTTGTGATTTTGTAGAGTTGCAGTTAAGCTATTTTCTAGACCCTAGTTTTTGGGGTGTTACTAGATGAGATAGTTGTAGTTTGCATGCATGCTTTGTGCGTGGTGTGAGGAGGTGAGACGCTTTCTTTGCATGGGAGTGTTGGTACGTGATTAGTCACTCAATATTTATGTGGTGATAATTGATGGATTCCTTGATTATGGTGCTCATTTTGGACATGATTGGAAAATCGAATCTGAGTTTGATTTGGTGCTTGAGTCATGTTGTCTATATGATTATTCTCTTTGAGATCCTAGTTTTGCAGTTTCCAATGTGATAGTGGGTTTGCATATTACATTGATTGGATCTATGGGTTGTGCAATGTTGTGGTATTTCTTTACCTACATGATTGTATAGATGACTTAGAAGTGGACTGTCTATATCTACAAGGTTTGATTCAGTGTTGATGTAGACTTGTTATCTGGCCTTGTTTGTAGTCACTTGTGCATTGGTGTGGTTGCTTTGAGATGAGAAGATGGATGATACAAGGGTACCTGGATAGTCAGTGTTGGAGTCCTATAGCATGGTGTATTTCCTTGATTTGGAGATCTTGGTTTCACTTGGTGTGATCAACAATACACTTGTATGTGTGTGGACCTGAATGATTTTCAGATTTGGGAGATGGTGTGTTATGTGCTTGGAAAGCTCGGTACCACGGTTTAATGGGAGTTTTAGCAGTGAGTGTGTATTTATCACTATGTGGTGAATGATCTTCTTTAGTGATCCAGATGTTTCAAGAGGGACTCTTAGATCCTGCTGGTGCAAAAGGGTTTCTTCACATTTGCATGTGAACACTATTTGAGTATGTATAGCATCTTGGAGCCATGGAGGACTCTTGTGGTCTTTGGGTTGAGGTTTTGGTGGTGCTTGAAAGGTGATGTTGTTTTAGAGTTTGTTTGTTTTATGTCATGGTATACTCTTGATTGTGCATTATAGTTTGGCATGATGCTTTGATTTTGAGACCATGGTATGTTCACTTGGAGCATGGGATCTCCTTAGGGGGATGGTAAGATCATGATGTTATGATAAGTTCTTGATTCAGATGATTGGAGCTTTGACAGTGGTTTGGTGATTCTCTATGTTTTAGGTGCATTGGTCATATGTTTGATAAATTCATGATAGTGCAGTGATGCATTTGGATTTTAGCATGAGATGATTATTTGATGGTGTTGATGACTACATGGAGAATGAGGTGAGGCTGTATTTCTCTTGAGATGACATAAGTGTTGTTGATATGGTTACTCTTGATGAGATCTCAATAGAAAGTCTGAGGAGCCTACACCTTGGTTGGGCGTGAGTTCGACCTATGAGGAGATTTCTCTTGGAGGAGTCATGATGGCTTGCATATCTTGGAGGAGCATTCTCATTCTCCACTCTTGGTCTACTCAACAGTTTATCGCTTGAGAGGTATTTCCCATTGTTTTTCTCAGGTGCTTTAAACTTTCTTTCATAGACATGGATTTTGAACTACTATTCGATGGTTCTGGAGGATTCATTGTGAGAGATGGATATCATGGTTATCTCCTTGGGTTTGAATTTTTATTTTTGATGATTATAGGGGTGCTAGTGGGCTGATTTCTTGAGATGGGAAATGGAGTAGTTTGATCTTCTTTGAGAAGCTTACATCCATGTAGATACATGATGCATATGTTATGTTTGATCTCTTGAGGTTGAACGAGTTTGGATGTTGTTATGGATTTTATCTTAGGGTTGTGAAGGAGATCTTACTTGACACAAATGGCATTTAGATGTGTTTGTAGAAGGGCATGCTACATGTTTATGATTTGCATATTTTTCTCTTTATTCTGGTTCTTCTTCCTGTATGTTCGGATTCATATGACTCTAGATGTGATATTTCTATGTGGAGCTACATGGTGATCACTAGTTTGTGGTCATGTGTTGTCACTTGGTTGATGACATGGAAGTTCTTGTATCTCTTTCTTTTGTCGGATATGGAGAACATGGGAGAGTTGTAGAAGATTTTTGAGAGATATGTTTCTTGCAACAGTTGGTTGCAATATTTGTAGATCTTTGTGGATGGTCTTTGGTACTATATGGTTACACTTTCTATGTGTTGTGATTGGTAGACTCAGTATGTCTTTGATTGTGTCAGATTTGGCATTACCCATGCAGTGGGAGTTCTTGGATGTGTTTGGTCTTCTTCGACTGGTTGGCACATGGAGCTTATATTTGCAGTTGATGGGTTGGCTATGTAGTTGGCATGAGTTTGCTGATGTGAATACCTTCAAGGTATGGGTGATTGGATGGATTAAAACTTATTGTGGGTGCTATTTTCAGTCACGTGGGTTGGTCAGTTAGATGGGAGCAGTCAGTTTCTTGGTTGTTGTTCTAATTGATGTTCTATCTTGTTTCCTGGAGGATGACAATCATGATTATGTTTGGTTTGCGAGCTTTGAAGTTGATGTTGTTGATGCTTCTATATAGCTTGTGAGCACAGTGAAGTGGTGGCAGTATCCTGTAGCCTTTGCTATCAATTGGATTTGATGCTTTTGTTCTTTGGACATGTGAATATACACCATGGCTTGTTCCTTTTCTTGGAGGATGGTAGGAACTATTTCCTAAGATGGTGGACATATTGGATGTTGTTGCAGGTGTCTTGGTTGGAGCACAAAAGCATTGTTTGAGATTCTTGTGATTGCATGTATGGTTGTGATGATGTATTTTCATCGGTTGAATCTTAGCAATTAAATCCTGTTACTATCATGGACTCTTCAAAGGTGTTCGACAAGTGGGAGAATGTTAGGAAAAAGAAGGTATCTCAACCTTTGATTTTTCCCATAGCATTGATTTTTCTATATATTGAATGTTGCTAATTTTCTCACATTCTCTTGTGAGTTACAACTTGCAGTTTCTATTTTAATGATGAGTCAAGTTGGAAAGTTGATTTTACAGGTGGAGTTATGCATAAAGACATTTTGTATTTTCGTGTTGAGTTTACATGGAATGTGACTTTTTGAGGTGCAGTTATTTTGGCAAGTGCAGATTTTGCAGTGTGGCATGTGGTGACAATTGGAAACTTATCGTTATGCATGTGTAGTGGTTTTGACACTTTCCATGTTGCATCTTCAGCCTTTGGAAGCCAATTTAAAAATTTCTAATTTGTGCATTGTAAGCTCTATAAATATGATTTTTTTCTTGAGTTGTGAGAGGAGAGACTGAATTCATAGGAGTTATGCTGCTAGAATTTCTCTAGATGGAACATGATGTAAATCTCCATGTAAAGGATTAGAGCCTGCAATTGTATTGTAACTGTGTATTTGGTTGTTGAATAATACAATGGACCTATGCTTTTAGAGTGTGGGGTTTTTTACCCGAAAGGGTTTTCCCCACATAAATCTTTGTGTTCATTTGTTCTATCTTTCATGTTTAATGATTCTATTTATTGAATCTATTTAATGTATGTTGTTGAAATTAGTTAAATTTGCATGAGCTTTCCTTTAAGGATTAATGGTGGGAAATAAACTATGTTTGATTCCACTTTATGGCATAGTAGTACATGTTTTTGAGGTTCTATGAAGAAACATTGTTTACCGAAGCCACCTACTGATTTCAACTGTTCATTCTTGGATGAATCAATTTCCCTTCAAAGAGGGCATTATGTAGGGAAAATTTGTCATCTCAGAAAAACCTCCAAGAACAGTAGTGCCTTCGGTAACTTTAATTTCAAATAGATTGCCTCAAAAACACGTACAACTATGTCACAAAGCGGAATCAGACACAGTTCATTTCCCACATTAATCTTTTTGAGAGAAGCACATGTAAATTCAGTTTCAAAAACTTGCATAAATAGATTCAACAAACATAACCATTAAACATGAAAGAAAGTACAAAAGATTACAACACAAAGATTTACGTGGGGAAAACCCTTTCGAGTGACAAACACCACACTCCAAAAGATCTGAGCCATTGTATTATTCAACAACAAATAGAGTTACAATACAATCTCAAGCTCTTAGCCCTTTTCACAGAGATTACACCTTGTTTCATTCTGGAGACAAACTGGCAACAACCCTGTTTTGTTTCCCTCTCTCCTTTTTACCTTTCCTTGATCAACCTCTCAGTCCATACAACCTTTGCACTGTTACAATACTCTCACATAGTATACAGTGTAGATTAACACGAGAGATCAACCAAGACACTTAATTTGGAGGGATTTCGACAGCATAATCTTTCCTCAATCTTCCTCTCACTCTCTCAGCTCGGCCTTACCAGCTAGCCTCATGACCTAGGCCTTACCAGCCAGCCTCACAGCCCCAACCACTCAGCAGTATACAATGCGTGGAAAACATACATATTTGGTTTCTAGGAATCTACTTTCTAAACCAATTCAGTTCGCTCAACCACTAAGAAGCTCAACCGTCGACATTATCCCACATTGGCACAAAATATTAACAGTCTTTAGTTGATAAACAAAATCCTGAAGACTTTAGGTATCCACGAGTTAGTCCTTTTATTACCAAATTACTCGTACACCACATTTGACCATCGCACCGAACTATTGGTCATTCCTTGTGGGTCTCCACCATGACACACGTTCACTGCTTGTGCATTTCTGGAGAATCAAGCTGGGAATCAACAATATTCTCAACAAGTCTCCTGAAATTCCAAGTGGTCCCACATCCGTCGACTTGTCGCTAAAAAATGATAACTTCATAACTCTGCAACAAGGTTCTTAAGTTACCAAAACCACCGATGTCATGACAACAAAGGAGGTCATCCAGTTAAGAAGTTACAGAACTTCCAAACACCACAACAAGGTTACCAAGTTACGGAAACCAGCAATCGGCAAGAGAATAAGCATCGGAGAAGGTTTCATCGAAGTCCCAAGTCACACCGACGACCAACTAGAATAGACCATCGACAAGACATTCTCTGTCGCTAAGACTCTTATAGAGCCTTGATGTCACTCCGACCAAATACCATAGGCCAAAGTCATACTGAAATTCACGACTAGCAAACCCATCGGCAAGAGACACAACGATATGCATCAAGAGCAGCTCCATCAACAAAAAATTGAAAACTCACAACGATAGCTCAAGTCACATCGACCACTTCCATCGGCAAGACAAACTAAATGTCACACCGATATTGGTCAAACATCTATCGTCGAACAAATCTTACACCAATAGTTCAATCACGCTGATGACCCTCATTGCCAGGAGACTCCAGAGGTTACACCGAAATAGCTCACTCAGAGGTTTAGGCCTGTGGGATTGAGGCACACAATTCCAACAATCTCCCACTTGACGAAGATCACACAGGCACCTCTAGAGCACTTAGGTAACTAAGATCACACTGGCTCCACCAGTCCAAACCCTTCTCTATACAAGTATCTATTCAATAGCACCCAGGACAACCAATCAACAAATTTCCATAGATACCAATCTACCAGACAATCTGCAACAAAAAACAAGTGTCCAACTGCAACTAACTATCCAACATTGCAACTGATCGTAGCATTCCATGAAACTACATAGAGCTCAAACATGCTCTCATTCTCCATCAAGACTTCTACACCAACATCCAAGATGTCCACCATTTAGGAAAAAAATCCCTATCATCTTCCAACATGCCACCTATGGAAGAAAGGTACAAGCAAAGGACCCTAGTGATATCATCAACAAGAAATTGTCATTACTCCAGAAAACAAGATAGAACATCAGCTAAAAAAACAATCATCCTGACTGCTTCCATCCAACTGATAAACCCACATGACTAAAAATAGAACATCCAATCATCCATACTTTAAAGGTATCAAACATTAGTAAACTTATGCCACCAACATAACCAACCCATGTACTCTAAAAGAAAGCTCCATGTGCCAACCAGTCGAAGAAAACAAAACACATTCAGGAACTCCCACTGCATGGGTAATGCCAAATCTGAAAGATCAAAGGCATAACAAATCTACCAATAGAAGCACATATAAATGTAACCATGTAGTACCAAGGAACATCCAAAATGATATGCACAATCTACAAATTAATAACCTACAAGAACAACTCTCACCACAAGTCTTCACAACTCTCCCAAGTTCTCCACACCCAACAAAGGAAAAAGATTAAGAACCTCCATGTCATCTCCCATGAACATGAGTGAAAAGACATGACCACAATCTAATGATCACTACAACTCCGAATAAACCTCAGACCAATGTAATGTGAAACCGAACGTCTGGAAGACCACCAAGACCAAAGAGAGAAAACTTTGCACAACATATACCTGTAGAACATCCTCCTACATACACTTCTAACAACAAACTGTGTTAAGTATGATCTCCTTCCCATCCCAAAGAGACGCCATAACAACATCCAACCGTTCAATTACCAAGATCAAGCATAACAAATATAACATGTAAACAATCATGGATGTAAGCCTCTCAAAGAAGACCAAACTATTTCATTTCCCATTTCAGGAAATCATCCCATATAACTATCTCCTACCAGTTCTTATCAATAAATGATATAACACAAAATCTCATTGAGATGTCCACCTTCCACTATGAATCCTCCAGAACCATTTAACAACAATTCAAGATCCATATCATGAAAGAAAGCATAAAACACACCTGAAGATATAATGGGAAAATACCTCTCAAATAAATGGCCGAGTAGACCAAGAGTGGGAAAAGAGAATGCTCCTCCAAGATATACAAGCCACCATGACTCATCCAAGAGCAATCTCCTCATTGGTCTTTGTTGAACTCATGTCCAACCAAGGTGTAGGCTACATGGACTTTCAACTGTAATAGTACCTTTCTCATCTCAAAAGAGTTATAGCCTCACCTTATTCTCCATGTATCCATGAGCACCAGCAAATGATCATTCCATGCTAAACTCCAAACTGCATTACTGCACTAACATGAAGTTCTCAAGCGTATGGCCAATGTACTCAAAACACAGAGAAACTCTAGACCACTGTCAAAGCTCCACACATCTAAAAAAAGAACTTATCATGACACCATGATCTACACATCCCCCTTAGGAGATACCATGCTCTAAGTGACTTCACCATGGTCTCAAGTGTCATGCACAATGTCAAAACTTGAGTCCATAAGCAAGAGTATATCATGACATAAAGAAAACAAACTCAAAACCAACATCACCTATCCAACACCACCAACACCTTAGCCAAAGAATCCAGTCATCCTCCATGGTTCCAAGATGTTGCACATCTTCAAATAGTGTCCATGCAAATGCGAAAGAACCCTTATGTAGCAACAGGATCAAAGAGCTCCTCCTGATAACATCTGCAACACTAAAGAAAAGCATTCACCACCAAGTGATGAATCCAGAGTCATTGCTAAAGCTCCCACTGAACTGTGACAACTAAGCTTGTCGAGCATCATGACCCAACATCTGCTAATCTGAAAATTCTTCAGGTCCACATAGCAACATGTCCATCAAGTGGCACCAAGATCTCCAAAACAAGTAGAGATTACCATCACTTTCAAAAGCTTACACCAAGCAATGCATCCAATCTATCCATGACATCATGATACAACATGCTATAGGTCCCTATAACCGAATATTCAGGTACTCAACACCATCCATCTTCTCATCCCAAAGCAACCACACCAATGCACAAGTGACCACAGACAAGGCCAAATAATAGATCTACACCAAAATTGCATCAACCTCATGGATATAGACAATCCAAATCCAAGTTATCTCACTACAGCCAATGGGTATCTAAACCACCAACCACATAAATCAAAGATCAATTTCATCAAATGTGCAAACCCATCATCACATTAGTAATCATAAACCAAGATATCAAAGAAGATAACCATGTAGACACCAAGACTCCAACACCAAATCATGAACAAATCCGATTTTCCAAACATGTCCACAATGAGCACCATAGTCAAGGAATCCACAAGCAACACCACAAGAATGTTGAGTGACAAATCACATACCAACACTCTCATACAGAGAAAGCTTCTCACCTCCTCATACCATGCCGAAGCACGCATGCAGAACTACAACCATCTCATCCAGCAATGCCCCAAAAGCCAAGGTCTAGAAAATAGTTTAACAAAAACTCCACATCATCACAAATTTTGCTTGACATGTAAAACCTGCAAAACCACATAAAAAATGCAAGTAAAATACATCCTTAAAAAAGGAAAAAACAATTCAAGAACTCCAGGCCCCCTTCAAGCCAATTCAAAAACCATCAATATGCACATTCATCCGAGAAAGAGATAGGCTATTCCAGAAGATTTCAAACCATCTAATGATTAAATCCATAGCCTTCAGTACTCAAGGTTAACATAATGCAATGCCTTCCAACACCAGGAAATACCACCTAGCATAAGCACTCTCTTCCATGACTGAGACACAACCATGAAGTAAAGAAATCCACCTCATATATTAAGGTTATACCGCTGCCAAGATAACTAACTCCATCTTCACCATCCTTCAAACTACGTGTTGTCTCTGAATACTACAAGACTTCCACTCACCAAAGGACCAATACATCAACCAATTCCTCTAGATTTCCTCAAGCCTGACAGACTAAGAAATCTTCACAGAAGAAATACCCAGAACCAGAAACCAAAAGAAGGCTCTAATACCACTTGTAGGGAAAATTTGTCATCTCAGAGAAACCTCCAAGAACAATAGTGCCTTCGGTAACTTTAATTTCAAATAGATTGCCTCAAAAACATGTACAACTATGCCACAAAGCGAAATCAGACACAATTCATTTCCCACATTAATCCTTCTGAGAGAAGCACATGTAAATTCAGTTTCAACAACTTGCATAAATAGATTCAACAAACAAAACCATTAAAAATGAAAGAAAGTACAGAAGATTAGAACACACAGATTTACGTGGGGAAAACCTTTTCAGGTGAAAAACCCCACACTCCAAAAGATTTGAGCCATTGTACTATTCAGCAAAAAATAGAGTTATAATACAATCTCAGGCTCTTAGCCCTTTTCACAGAGATTACACCTTGTTTCATTCTGGAGAAAAATTGGCAACAACCATGTTCTGTTTCCCTCTCTCCTTTTTACCTTTCCCTAATCAACCTCTCAGTCCATACAACCTTCACACTATTACAATACTCTCACACAGTATACAGTGCAAATTAACATGAGAGATCAACCAAGACACTTAATTTGGAGGGATTTCGACAGCATAATCCTACCTCAATCTTCCTCTCACTCTCTCAGCTTGGCCTCATGGCCTCGGCCTTACCTAGCTAGCCTCACGGCCCTAACCACTCAACATGATACAATGCATGGAAAACATACATATTCGGTTTCTAGGAATCTACTTTCCAAACCAATTCAGTTCGCTCAACCGTCAACATTATCCCACATTGGTGCAAAATATTAACAGTCTTTAGTTTATAAACAAAATCTTGAAGACTTTAGGTATCCATGAGTTAGTCCTTTTATTACCAACTTAATCGTACACCGCATTTGACCATCGCACCGAACTGTTGGTCATTCCTTGTGGGTCTCCACCATGACACGCGTTCACTACTTGTGCATTTCTGGAGAATCAAGCTGGGAATCAACAATGTTCTCAACAAGTCTCCCAGAATTCCACGTGATCCCCACATCCGTCGGCTTGTCGCTAAAAAATGGTAACTTCATAACTCGGCAACAAGGTTCTTAAGTTACCAAAACCATCGATGTCGCAACAATGAAGGAGGTCATCTAGGTAGGAAGTTACGAAACTTCCAAACACCACGACAAGGTTACCAAGTTACGGAAACCAACAATTAGCAAGAGAATAAGCATCAGAGAAGGTTTCACCGAAGTCCCAAGTCACACCGACGACCAACTGGAACAGACCATTGGCAAGACATGATCTGTTGCTAAGACTCTTATAGAGCCTTGATGTCACTTCGACCAAATACCATCGGCTAGAGTCATACCAACATTCATGACTAGCAAACCCATTGGTAGGAGACACAACGATATGCATCAGGAGCAGCTCCATCGGCAACAAACTAAAAACTAACAACAATAGCTCAAGTCACATCGACCACTTCCATCAGCAAGACAAACTAAATGTCACACTAATATCGGCTAGATTTCTATCGTCGGACAAAGATTACACTGATAGTTCAGGTCATGCCAATGACCCTTATCGCCAGGACACTCCAGAGGTTACACCGAAATAGCTCAACTCAGAGGTTTAGGCCTGTGGGATTGAGGCACACAATTCCAACACATTATTGAACTCATCTTGATTGAGAGATATGTCAAATTGTTTTGGCAACTGTTGGACACAAGTGTCGAACGGATATGAGAACCCAAACGGTGGGCGAAAGGGTTGCGACCATTATTAATTAGCTTTGATGATGTGGGCATGGTAGTCATGGGTGCATACCACCGTGACAAGGAGACCCTCAACTTCTAGATGCTTGGTGAGATTGGAATGATGTGGCCCTGATATGGATACATAAACACTACTACATGCACACTACTCATCTTTACTTCTGGCAACTATTTTAGGGGGTTTTACTTTTATATATATACCTAGGCATCAAAGTTTTAAAATGTTTAGTTTAGGATTTAAAGTGTTAATTTGTAGTTATTTAATAGTGGTAGTTTGATAATTTATGGTTTTTGTTGGGTAGTAAATAGTTGGTGTTTATAAGAATTTATTGTAAAAGTTAAAAGTGTGATTTTTGTAAAGCTTATGTGAGAAGTTGAAAGTAATATAATTTTTATGTTCTTTTATACCCATTCACAAACATAATTCCCAAATTTATTTATGTGTTGATCTTGAAATTTAAAGTGGTGTCAAAGGAAGTAAAAGAAAAATGGAAAGTGGATAAAGAGATTGCATAACCTTAGTAGAAGAGTGGATAAAATTTTACTAGAAATTGTAGAAGATTATTATAGAGAATATATTTTTTATTTCAAAATATTTATAATATGTGAAACTATAAAAAAATATACTAGATTCAGTTTTTAGAGAGTATAATTGAAATGTTGGAAAAACTTAATTGTTAACAAGATTTGAATTTCATAAGGAAAGGTGAAAACAAATTTTAAAAAGGAAAAATAAATCTTTTGTTACAAAATGATGGTGAAAATTTATTCTCCATTTTTCCTTTCACGTTTTCCCATAAAATTACCACAAACTTCTAGTGGATTGGAAAGACAAGACAAGATAATTCATCAGTAAATGCTGCTTTAAATTCCAAAATTTATACATAATTACCATGATCAATTCTTGAACCTAATTCCTATTCAATTTGTTTGTTGTTTGTTGAGAAAGCTTTTTTTAAACAAAGTTTTAAATATTGTTATAGGGAAAGTTTTTTTGGAATGCATTCTTCCTTGAGGACGGGTTGTGTAGATTAGGAACAATTTCTATTCATTTGATGTTGTGTAAAAGGTGTCTTAGTTTTAGAGAATAGGGAGTGCACATCAATTGTCAAACACAATAGTTACTTAAGCCATTTATTTCAACTAACTTGACATTTCAAAATTGTAAATGCAGATATTTTCTTGATAGTGCAATGTGTAATTGAACATTTTCATCAATTTAAAGATCATTGTAGGGCATACACTATCATGTGCAACCATAATTTAAGTCATATGCTACTTTAGTCAATCTAGAAAATGTCAAGTTTATTTGTTTGTAAATTGTATAGAGGAATTATACACACACTATAGATCATGTACACTATCTTGAACAACTATTATTTAAACCATAAGCTATTTTAGTCAATCAAAATAAAATAGTTTTCAAAAAATGTAAGTTTATTTGTTTGACACATTACACAAGAATATATATATATATATATATATATATATATATAGAGAGAGAGAGAGAGAGAGAGAGATTTATATTATTTATGTTTCTTTAGATAAGGAATTAGGAGAAACAAGATGCATTTAAAAATTTCATTTCTTTTTTGAGTGAAAAGGGACACAATAGAGATATAAAGTCGTGTTGATATTTTATTCAAAAAAAATATTTTGGAGGTGATGACCTCTCTCCTATTTCTATCCAAGTCTACTATCTCATCTTTCATTTCTCTCTCTTTCTGCTTTTCATCTTGATGATGGATCATGGAGTATGATCTGAAACGTTGATGTAAAAATATGCACATAGTTGATTTAGAAATATTGAAGCTGGAACTATTATGGAATGTGGAAAAAAAATGCTATTGATATAAAGGTGTGTTAAAAAATATTATTTTGAACTTTATGCTATGATCAAAATTTTATAATTAAAAAGAAATCAATTAAATTCAATAGTTTTAAAATGATTTTTTTTTCTTTTATCATCTTATGTTTGTGTTTTTGTAACTCTCAATCTTTTTGAGTTAGCTATGTTATGTTTATGTTTGTGTTTTTGTAAAAGTTAAGATTGAATAATGATCATAATGGATGGGGGATCATTCCCTTTTTGAGTTAGCCATTCATTTGGAAAGTGTGTAAAATTCTTGAATTCTATTTTTAATGGAGTAAATGGTTTGCTTTTCAGTTAAATAATTTATGTTTTGATTTTGTATTGCAATGTGTTTTGTTATCTTTTTTTGAGCATTGATACATAACAATAGTTAGATAGAATTATGTTATTCTTTTGACACCTTTTGATTGATAAGGAAGAAAGTAGGTCTTCATGATCCCAAGTGGTTTATACTTCTAACAAGTGTTCTCTATGCTAGAGAAACAAAGACATAGTGAAGTCAACTGATATATTGTTAGACAATTAGTCATTGATTGAGAATGCACTTGAGGACAATAGGTACAAGGAATCAAAAGACAATAATCATTGCAGCTAGATAATGAAGAATCTTACTCACACTGTGTGTGATATAGATGGGAAGAGTTAGGTTGATTGGGGAATTTCAATATGATCATTCACGAAGAGGCAATGGATCTTCAAACTATAAGAAACCGTGACACATGACACTAAATGTACATAATTGACAGATATTGTTCAGACAAAAATATGATACAAAAGAACAAACATAAAAAAGATGGTACAAGATTCTTTTATATTTAGAAAAAAATAATTGTAAATTTTATTAATATATTTAATCCTAAAGCCTACAAACAAAATTGCTTGACTGGCGTAGGCGAGCGTCAAATGTAAAGCCAAGTGCCTTGAAGTTTTGTTTTTCTTGTCTACCAGTGCTCACCTACGGGTCAAGCCCCCTCCTTTGAATGAATGAATGAGAGATGTTAATGTCGTTCACAAGACCAAGCAGCCTAAGGGACCGAGAACAAAAAAGCTAAGGAATCTTCAAACTCTTTTCAATGTAGGATCTTCTGTTATAAATTTTGACTAAAAAACTAGCAGTCTTGCTGATCTTCTCCTTCTCAAATAACTCGTGCAAATTTCTTGCCTTTAAGTTGCTCTCATACTAGGTACAGTTGTCCCCATAAGCATCGCATTCCATGATAAAATGTCACTCCATCTCCACCACCCCTTCATTACAAAAAGTGCAAATTCTATCCTCCCACGCTTCCTTAGGTATTGTCCACCTTCTGGTCTCACATCTGAGATGGTGTGAACCAGTCCTCAGCTGAGCAATTAACATCCTTGCTTTACCTTTAATAGTTGCTCCTAAGTAGGATTTTTCATTGTGCTCCCAAGTTGGGTTGAACTCTTTGACATAGTGAGTTTTCTTTCGCCCAATCGGCTTTGTCCACATGGCAGTCCTTAATTTATTTGCAACATACTTTTTTATTTCTTCATTGGTGTTAGGGGACTCATGCAAGCTAATGTTCCATTTTCTTAGCCATTTTTTATTTTGCTTCATCCAAGTTTTCTTCCTACGGTCTAAAACCTCTTCCATAATAGTTTTGGGCCAACGGTGATTATCCATGTTTTCCACTTTCTTTAGATAGCTTAGCAATTGGCTTATAGTCGAAGCCTCCAATGGTAAAGTTCTCGATTCAGCTAAGAGAATATCATAAGGGATAGTAGTCTTGACTTCGAGGTTGCAAGTGATTAGATGTTTTTGGATTCTTTCAAGCTGTCTCCAACTATTATTTGACATGCTACTTCCCCACACCTCGCAGCCATAGAGAACCACTGGTGTGACCAGTAAACCAAAGAGAGTCTTCTTGGTTTTCCTATCCCAAAGTTCAGCCTTCCTACACTTGTTTTGGAGTAAGAAAGAAGCCTTCCAACCCCTTTGTATCCTTTTAGTTCTAGCAGTCTCCCAATCGAGCTTATAGTAAAATTCAATCCCAAGGTATTTGTATTCTTTCACTATTTCCAAAGGATTACCTTCAAAAAGAAATTTATCTTGTTTTCTTTTCTTCCTTAGGGAAAAAATCATGACTTTAGTCTTGGAGGTGTTCACCTGCATCCCAACATTCTAACAAAAGAGATCCAAGGCCTTCAAAAGCTCTTTCAAACCATGGGCATTTTTTGAGATTAGGATAAGATCGTCGGCATACAGCAACAACTTCACCACATAACCAACCAGCTGGATACCCCCCACTGGTTTTGCTTAACCAGTCTTCTAATTTGTCAATGTATAACCCAAAGAGAGTGGGGGATAAGGGGCAACCTTGTTTGACCCCTATGTCACTGCTAAAGCATTCAAACATTCCTTCACTCATTTTGATTTTAGCCCTGACCTACTCATAAAGTCTATGAACTATAGCCCTGTACTCATCTAGAATACTTAATTCCTCCATTCTATCCCACAATTTGTCTCTAGGCACTGTATCAAAGGCTTTTTTAAAATCAACAAAGCAGCAAAAAGCTTCCTCACCTTACGTGTCCCATATTTTTTCAATCAAGTATCTAAGAGTAATGCAATGGTCAATAGTTGAGTATTTAGGCCTAAAGCTAGCCTGCCCTTTTGCTCTTTTTCCCTCTTTTTCTGCCCAACGACTTGATTCTACATTCTAACATGCTCCCAAAAAGCTTGCCAAGTATAGGGTTGACCATAATAGTGCGGTAGTTAGATGGACTATTGATTTCACCACTTTTGTAAAGAGGGATGACAACACTAGCTATCCATTCAATCGGGAAGCCAACACAAGTGACATCATTGAACATTCTTTTGATATGGGGAGCAATAATTTCAACTCCCCACTTTAAAAATTCAGCTTGCAGCCCATCAATGTCCAGCGCTTTACCATTTACCAAATTCTTTATACCTTGTTTGATATCTTCAACCGAAAAGAGCTCCTTTGATGTGTTGATTATTGGAGAGGAAACTTTCCCTTGTGCCCTCTCATAAGGAAGTCTTGCATACTCTAACCATTGAACATCTGTTATGTCATTTTCAATTTGTTTTCTCTTTTGTTGTAGCTCCCTCCAAAAACCTTTGGGATTGTGTTTTCCCAAGGAAATTAACTCTTTCCATCTTGTGTCTACATACTTTTCTTTTTTTCTTCTCACAAATTTCTCATACTTCTTGTTTTCTTTGTTCAACCCATTCTCTTTCAAAGATCTCTTGGCAGCCTTACAATCTTCATCATACCAAGGGTTAGCCAAAAAAATGTTTACAACCCCTTTCTTTGGATGGGACCTTTTACAAGTGTCTAAAGCCTTATGAATCATAGGAATAATAAAATTGCTGCTGAAATGGCCACTAAACCCATTGGAAGCCTTGTCCCCTTTGTTATTTTTTGTTTGAAGAAATTGCTGCTCAAGAGCAACCTTAAATAAGTTCTAATTTTCCTAATTTAGGAGTATTTTTTCTTTGGTGGTAACCTCATTTTTCTTCTTGTGGGCCAGCTTGCTATGTTGGCTATTTGAGATCATGTCAAGCTTAACGAACAAAGGATCATGATCAAATTTCAACTCAAAGGGACATTCTTCAATCTCAAACTCCACAACTCTAGGAATACACCTCTGAGAGAAAATTAAGTAGTCCACCACACTTTGGCCATTATAAGTTTTGCATGTGATGTTACCAGAACTTGGCCAGCCTTTCATGCCATTGCAAATAACCAGATTATATAAGCTACAAGTCCCTAATAGCTTATCCCCAAAGTGTGATACGTTCCCATTTATGTCTTGAGAAGTCCTTTACCAAGGCTAGTCCACCTCCTCTTCCAGCCATAGAGGATTATTGATTCCTTGCTCTTCATTATTCAGCTGGAGAGACTGATTGTTAGCAATATTTGCATTGAAATCCCCAATAAGAACTATTTCTCCCAAGGTGCTGAATATAGAAATGTCTTTTTTTAAAGCAGCATATGGATCTTGGCTATCTAACTTTCTCCTTTTATAGAACTTTGAATTCTGGAGTGCAAAATAGCAAGCAACCAATCTAAAAATGACCCAATTACCTATTATCTGAAGCCATATGTATTGTTTATTCGGGTCTTCTTTCTCGACTTTTACAATACCATCACAACACTCTTTGATTAAAACTATTACACCTCCATGACCTTTTCCTGTTTCCCTTCCTTTATTCCACATTGAAATTTTCTTGTAACCTCCAAACTCTGGGACTTTGTTGCCATCATGTTCATGTGTCTCGGTGAGAATAATAATGTCTTTCCCTTCGGCTATGGGCCCCAAACCAGGTCCTCATCTCCAAGGATAACCTCTATAGTTCTAACTTACTATATGCAAAAGCTCCTATGAGTCCCCTAATCCCTATTTCTTGTTTGCTAAACGGCTGCTAATTTGGGCTGTCCCATTTTTCATCCAAGCCCACTTTCCTTCACTCCTTGTTGTTTTCACTTTCTCCCATTCTTTCCTTTGTGCTTCTTGTTGGAAAAAGGTTACATCCTCATCTAGGTAGATGTGTGTACCTTTGAGTAATCCCCGATTCTTTAGAATTGCATTCTTGTCTTCTATATTCCTCATGGTAATTCTTACATGTCTATCCCTTCCTCCCTCTATTTTCCTTCCAATTCGATTTGCTTGTTGAATAAGCCACATCCATTTTAGTTGGTCTTTGAGGAAGTCTCTTGCTAAAATGTTAGTTCTCTCCTTCTCACCAAAGTCCTGCAAGCCCTTAATGATATTTTTTGCCTTAATTTGTTTGTACTTTTCTTCTTTTATGTGAACCTTGATTTGCTTTTCTATGATTTCTTTTTGTTTGTTTGATGATCCTCTTACAACTTGTGACCATGATTTGGCCTCTTCTATGTAGTTTTTCAATTGGATTTCTTTTAGTTCCATGTCTATCAAAGCTGATTGTAATTCCTTTATTTGTGTTATGTCTTCTCCCTTTGCTATTTCTATTTTCTTAATATTGGCTACTTTTAGGTGGTCTAATTCTTGTTTTAATGTAGCCAATTCCTGCTATCCTCTTTCCATGTTACTCTATAAACTCAAGATTTGTTCTTTGAGCACCTTATTTTCTCTTTCCATTTTGCACCAGGACTCTGTAGCCTCTTTTCCTCTGTTGTCCTTACACAACTCCTTCGTTTCTAGAATTTCAACGCTTTTCTCTAGGGAGCTCAAAATCTAATCACCAGATGCCAATAATAATTAGTCAGTTTCATCCGAGGATGACAAGGGAAAATAATGTGACAAAAGTGATGTGAAATATCTACAATTTTTGTGGTGAATGGAAATAGCAATAATGGAGGCAGCTTTGTTAGTGGGACTACATTTCAATAAATCTTACAGTAACTGTTTGGTGGGAACGAACTAACTCAACTTCCCTTCCACTGAATATTCATTTTTAAAGACATTAGTACATGGGAAACGAAGTTGGACAAGATTTTTAATAATACAATTGTTAGTACATGAGAAGTCAATATATCTTGGAAATTTTACCATTGATAATTAACTAGCATATTGTAAGAGAGGGGGACCATGGCATGCAAGACCCCAGGTCACGGAGGGTCAAGACGCGAGAAGTTTCCCTAACTTACCTCAACTAAGTGTAATGTTAGGAAGTGCGAGGCAAAAGTAATGAGGACTGTGAGGCCTTTTAGTTACTTTGCAGACCCAAAACACAAAAAGGGGCTAGGCGAGTCAATTCTTAGGTCTAACACTACACCTCAGGAAGCTCTCTGTCTAAGGATGAAAGCACGGTTTCTGGACATCAGCGTGGTGCACTAGCATCCATACAACCAAACAACAACAAAGGAAAGGTAAAACCACCAAAACTAGCTAACGACCAAGCTAACTAACTAAAGGTCCAAAATGACGTGATTAAGCAAATGAAGTACTCTCTTATATTGTAAAGTAAATAGACAAGGGTAAAGAGAGCAAAGAGAATCTCACCAAGGAATTCGTTCACCAGTTGATCCTCCACAAAGCACGTACTCCTATACATAGAAAGAGAGGAGAATGTTGGGTGGTTGTATAGGGGTTTACCTCAGTCAGACCCCCATTTAGGTGTTCCCACCTCCACGGACAGCCTAGGAACAAGATAAAGAAAGAAATACAATGGAAAGAAAAAGAGCACTACAAAACAATAAAAGTGCTAACTCAACCAAATGATAGAGGAGAGGAGAGGGAAGCTTACCACCTCCACCAAGAGCACTCAAGGATACTTGGGGGAGAAAAAGAGAGGAACTCGAGCCTCTACTGCAATGGTGTGGTCCCAAACTTGATCTACCAACGTGACAGAGTGTTGCTTTGGCTGCAATGGAATGCAAGAATGTTGCTTGAAGCTTGAAATGATTGCAAAGAGTGTGAAGTTGAAGAGTCTAGATTGTACAAGCTTGAAATGAATGTTTAAGGAGTGAATATGAAGAAGGGATGAAGTGAAATGACCATATTCAGGTCATTCGGCCGAAGGGGGCATTACAACTTCATCTCCAATGAGAAGAGAAATGCCTCTACAGGTTCAACCATAGGAATCTATGAGGGACGTAAGTGCATCACGCAGACGTCTACGCACCGCACATGCATCCCCGATAGAAACACCTCCATCGATGCTCAAAATAGGCACCAAGTGGTATGAAAGTAGTGGGCTTAGGTGGAATTAAGCCTCCGAGCTTAGTTCTCTAAGGTGGGTAAAGGAAAAAGGGGGATTCGCACATTGGGTGAAAATTCACTCTTATACATTTTTCCCCCACTTTAGCGAGCACAAATACTTGTGAGTGCTCGATAAAGTAGATCAAGAAAGATTAAGGTTAGAAATGTATACCTGAACCATCAAGGAAGCAGATCGTGATCTAGCAAACCTGAAGGTGCAGGGTAAGCAAAGGACTTCATAGCTGCTCGAAACTATGAAGTTAGAAAAACAAAGCACCTTACAGGCCTGCAAACCTGCAAGGAGGCAACCCCCAAGATCTCTTGTATGAAGGAATCCTTGTGAAGTAAGTGCCTTACAGGCTCGTAGACCTGCAAGGAAGGTGTCCTCCAAGATCTCTCACATGAAGGAAACTGAAGGAAGTGTACTCCGCAGAGTCAAGAAGCGGTGACACACCTACCCATGGATAGGAGATGTCAAAAAGTGGTGACATGTCTACTTGCAAATAGAACATGTCAAAAGCGGTGACACGTGCCCATAAATAGAACATTTCAAAAGAAATGACATGTCTACCTATAGATAGAATATGTCAAAAGCGGTGACACGTCTACCTGTAGATAAAACATGTCAAAAAGCGGCTATGTAGGCGAATAGGTGGATAGTCACACAAACCATCAATAAGTACAACTTTCGAAGGGGTCCCTCGGGAACCCAGTGTGAAAAAGAGGGTTCTATTCAAGGGATGCGCCATTTGAAAAGAAAGGTCTAGTCAGGCTGCCCCCAAGCTAGACACGAAAGGGTGAATGGAATAAGTCTAGTCGGGCTGCCCCTAGGCTAGACATGAAGGAATCCATTCGGAATAGAGACTTTCAAAGAAAGGGACCCTTGGGAACTCATCGTGAGGAAGAAAGGGGTCCACTCAAGGGACACACAGTTCAAAAGAAGTTATTCTTAGAGCGATCTGTCATTAAGGAATTAGAAAGGAAGGATATGCCCCCATGCGAGGGGAAGATAAAAGTTGTTATGAACCCGTGATGAAGGAAACACATTCTGTTAGGGTTCCAAGTTGAGAATGCAATTCTGAGGAAAATTTTGTGAAGACTTTCAAGAGAAGATTCGTTGGCAATGAATGCATTTTCTGAAAGTTGAAGTGTTAAAGAAAGGTGTTGTCACACATGAAAGGGACAACCTAAGCAAAGAAGAGAAAAATCTAAAGAAAGAAAAAGGAGAACAAATGCAAACACAGGACACAGGGGTAGCTTGATATTTTAGGGTCAGAACTGCTCATATATATATATGTATAATAATAGTATATAAATGAACTATCATCAACCCCCTACTATACTAGGCCATGTTAGGGATGCACGAGAAGACAAAGTAAAAATTAAAAATTAAAAATTGGGTCAACATAAAAGGGGAGCCTAAATGCCCCCAACGCTTTGCATCGTCCCCAATTTAGCGAAAATAAAGCACAAACATGGAAGAATGATGATACATATGGAGGAAGGTTTATGACACAAAAACCACGCTTGTATCCAAGCACAAATAGGGGTGACAAGGGTCATCCAGGCACACATAGCACAAGCACAGGGGAACAAATCATGAAATACACACACACACACAAGATCAAGAAAGGGGGCCTCCTCCTAACATTGATCAACTAAGAGGTCATCTACTTCCCAATCCAAATCCTCATTAGGGGAAGGAGGAGAATCCGACCCTCCTACAACAAGGGCTAAGGAAGAGGGCCCCTCAAGGTCCTCTCTGCCAAGCTCTTATGGAGTCAACGTCAGTGATTTCACAAAGATCGTCGATAAGGCCGAGACCTCATCCACAAAATTAAACATACACCCCATGAGAGTGTGATGTCTAACCTGAGCGGATGAGACATGCTATGCCTGAGGTTCACCGCTAAGCTCACCGAATGACTTGAGAGTGGTGACGAACTCAGGGGAAGCCGAGACTGGTTATGTTATTAGGACAAAACAAGTCAACACGAGGCCACCATGTGGAGAATGAGAGGTACTCCTATGTTCTCCATTCCTAGAGGGACCATACTCAACCTCATGTTTTGTCAGAGGAGATGAACTCCCCACAGACAAGGCTAGAGGCACGGAGGAGGAGGAGGAGGAGGAGGAAAGAACCACAGTGCGGATACAATAGAAGTATTGATCATATCCATGGGCTTAGGGAAGGGTTGAATATCCAGAATGGACATCAACAAAGGTGGCTCCACTGAAGGAGCGATGAACACCTGCACCCATTTAGGGTTAGGAGCATTCGTACTCACAACAGAAGCTGGAATCAGTATAGAGCCAGACTAAAAAGAAGTAGAAGGGAGGGAGGAAGAAGATGCTACATTAGGTATTGAAGCAAGGGTGGTCATTTCTTCCTTCTTCTTTTGTGAGACGGCTTGCTCAACTAGAAGAACCTTTCACCAATGCTTGCGTTCACATGCAAGGCAGTTTCTACAGCTCTTGGAGTTAGAGACCGGAGTCTGTGAAGGGACAAGAGTTTCCTGCTCAACCATAGGAATGTCCACTATAGTCATTTTTGGTGGAGGAACAGGCTCCTGTACGGGAGAAGGAGGAATAGGATGAAGAGCGATAGGTAGAGTCAACTCGAGAGCCTCAATAGTGGGCCTCTTTCCACTCATTGCCTTAGGATCAGGAGCAGTAGGAGGCCACGGATTGAATTCTCTACGAGAACCTTTCTTTCTTTCATAAAAGTAGTACCATGTTCTGGGGTATTTGTTAGGGAAGTCCGCAATCCTGAGCTTGGGTCTACACCAAGGAGGAATCATCGAACTCAGTGGGTAACCGCCAGGATGGCTCATGTAATACTCTTCCCAAGAAGGGGGAGAGGACAAGGTAGACCGGGAGGAGGTAACATTCTCTTTTACTTTACATGAAGGAGAGGGAGTCGGTGTGGACTTCTCCTTCTCTTTTGGAGAAGGAATAACAGTCAGTGCAGGCTTCTTCTTCTCTTCTCAGGAGGAGGAGGCTATCGGTTGTTCTATCATGGGAAGGGTTAACTTTGGCTCCCCTTTTCCCCTAGTTTTATACTTCACAGAGTTCTTGTAAAGTAGGTCCGTTCTCAGAGGAAGTAGACCGACTGAGGAGGGCCAAAAGTGATCTAATGAATATCCACCACGGGACACCAAGGGCTAGTATCTGGTGTCATGCACTACGCACATGGCACCTTCATGGGAGAACTTTAAACATTTGTGAATAACAGAGGTGATTTTGTTCATGGAGGTGAGCTAGGGTATGCCTAGCTTTAGCTTGAATAGATCTGACTCCAGAATAACATTGAAGACTGTGTCAACAGCCCTAAGTCCAACCAGGATAGACAAAGTGATCGAGCCATAAGATTTAAGGCACATACCATCATGTGTACGGATGGTATATTTTGTTTCTTCATATTTTTATTTTTGTAATGAATTTAATACTAATGTATCCTTTGTGATAACATTCACATGGCTCGCAGGGTCTATCAAGACTCCTGTCACAATGTTACCATTGACATGAGTGGGAATGTAGAGAGGCAAAGGTTTGTTGTTTAAGGGTAAATCCTATGATGTAAATGTAATGTCCGGCGAACTGGGTGCGAGTGGAACAGTGGAAGTCACTGTGACCATATTAACATAGGCCTTAGGTTGTGCAACATGTAATTAGTTGGATTGACAATCAGGTTAGCAGAGTGTGACAGAAATGGGTCCATGTATATCTGCAATTCACTATTAGCCTTCACTTCTGATTTGTTAGCATTATGTTTGTTCCCATCGAGACGAATGGTATCGTCCTTGATGTGGTCTTGTATTTCATGACACAACCACATACAACATTTGATATCATGTCCATTAACATGATGGTACAGGAAATAAGTGATCCCATCATACCAATTAGGGTAAGGTTCTTTAACATGATTAGGAGTTGGTAAAGTTACGATCTTATCCTTCAACAACTTCTGTAAGATGGAGGTATAAGATTCTGATAAATTTGTGAACTTCCAATTGCATTTGAGGTCATTGTCATTAGCAGCGACTACTACATTTGCAATGGTTTTAGCTTTCCTAGAGATTGATATGATGGACTTCCCTTCATAGTGGGAGCATGAGGAGGATCCTCTGAATTGAGCAATCATCTATTGGTATTCTCGTAGGGCCACACACAGGTTCACGAAAGAAGGGTATTTCATAAGGGAAAAATTCTCTTGCCAAGGCCTTTGTAAGTTCCCTATGAACACTTTCTGTATGTCAGAATCAAGTAGCTGATATGAGTTTTGCGAGAGGAGCGCTTGATAACACACTATGAAGTCAATAATCTTTTCATTATCACCTTTTTTACATCAGACAAGATCCGAAAAGGTAATCTTCGGCCCGATGTTTTCTTGGAACTGTCTAAGGAATTGATTTACAAGTTGATCGAATGAGAAGATAGAGTTGTCAAGCAAGGAACAATACCAATCAAGTGTTGTATCCTTGAGAGATCGAGGAAACAGTTTATCCATCAATGCATCATGATGTAAGAAGTCAGTGCAAAGGGTGTTAAAAGAAGACACATGTGTCTGTGGGTCTCCTTTACCACCAAACTTCTCAAATTTAGGAATCTCCATTCCTTGAGGGAAAGGAGTGTTCCAGATGGCAACCGACAATGGGCTATGTTGGAAGAAAGGTTGGAAGATAGGTTGGGCAGAGGCTTGGGAAAGACTCGCCAACTAGCTCTACATCTTACCCATATTCTAAAGAAGAGTGTTTAGAGTAGGATCATTAGAAGATAGAGGGCCAGAGGGACCTTCTCTAGAACCACTGCCAAGGCCTCCTCCAAAGCCACCACTAGAGTGGCCTCTGCCAGAACCACCACCAGAGCCACTATCACCAGTAGGGCCTTCGCCAAAACCACCACCGTGTCCTCCACCAAATCCACCTCCATCAGCACCACCTCTGTTATCAAATCCACCACCACTACCGAAGCCTCCACCACTCATCCCACCAAAACCTCCACCACTAGAGGTGACAGGAGGGGTGAAGCTAAAGCCTAAGGGGACTTTGTTGACTATGATAGTTTTGGGTTGTTTAGAAGGGACTACATCAGCCATATAGACGGATGTGGGAGGCATTAATACCCCTAATTTTCCTTCATGTTCTCCAAAGGTGACTCCTTGTACGAAGCTAGGGTTGTTCGAAGGAGCACATGCTTCGGCAAGACCAAGGAGGCTAATCAGAAGTTTGATGCCTGTTCGATCTTTACACATCATATGTTTTAATTCACTGACAACTCGAGTGGCCCTAGCCATCTTCGGGTTTCTTTCCAAGTGGTTTTCCAAATTTCCCAATCCCTTAGAAAGGGAGGAAACATATTACGCTGGAATTTGAATGGCCTCGTGCTCATCCACCGAAGATGGCATAGCCAACGCAGGGGGAGTGGGAACGTGATCAGTTTCCTCAACGAATCCCATCTTGTTCCTTGACAACTGCTCATGTGCAGCCAAACTAATGGAGGGAGAAAAGAAAAGTCCTATAGAGAGACCAATCAAGACCTTTGTCCTTTCCATCGGGAGGTGTCACACACTTCTTCTAACAATATGCCCAGAAGTTGTGGATTGGGTTATGATGCTCATAAAACTTCACAACACTCAAGGACACAACAGTCGCAGAGTATATGAGAGGGAATTCAACACCAATGGATGAAAAGATGTTGGTTCATGTTGGGTTCACCAAAAATGTAAGAGAGGGGGACCACTACATGCAAGACCCCATGTCATGGAGGGTCAAGACGCGAGAGGCTTCCCTAACTTACCTTAACTAAGTGTAATGTTAGGAAGTGTGAGGCAAAATTAATGAGGACTGTGAGGCCTCTTAATTACTCTGTAGACCCGAAACACAAAAAGGGGCTAGGCGAGTTGGTTCTTAGGTCTAAAACTACGTCTCGGGAAGCTCTCTGTCTGAGGATGAAAGTGTGGTCTCTGGACGTCAACACGGCACGCTGGTGTCTCAAAAGTGCGTTGGCGTCCATATGGACAGACTACAGCAAAGGCAAGGTCAAACCACCAAAACTAGCTAATAGCCCAGCTAACTAACTAAAGGGCCAAAATGACATGATTAAGCAAATGAACTACTCTCTTATATTGTAAAATAAATAGACAAGGGTAAAGAGAGCAAGGATAATCTCACCAAGGAATTCGTTCACCAGCTGATCCTTCGAGAAGCACGTACTCTTGCACACAAAAAGAGAGGAGAATTTTGGGTGGCTGTATAGGGGTCTACCTCAATCAGACTCCCATTTAGGTGTTCCCACCTCCACGGATAGCCTAGGAACAAGATAAAGAAAGCAATACAATGGAAAGAAAAAAGCACTACAAAATAGTAAAAGTGCTAACTCATCCAAATGATAGAGGAGAGGAGAGGGAAGCTTACCACATCCACCAAGAGTACTCAAGGCTACTTGGGGGAGAAAAAGAGAGGAACTCATGCCTTTGTTGCAATGGTGTGGTCCCAAATTTTCTCTACTAACGTGACAAAGTGTTGCTTTAGTTGCAATGGAATGCAAGAATGATGCTTGAAGCTTGAAATGAGTGCAAAGAGTGTGAAGTTGAAGAGTCTGGATTGTAGAAGCTTGAAATGAATGTTTAAGGAGTGAATATGAAGAAGGGATGAAGTGGAATGACCATATTCGGGTTTGTTGGTCGAAGGGGGCGTTACAACTTCATCTCCAATGAGAAGAGAAATGCCTCTACAAGTTCAGCCACATGAATCTGCCAAGAACGTAAGTGCATTGTGTGGATGTCTATGTGCCACGTGGGCGTCCCCAGTAGAAATGCCTCCACCGACGCTCAAAACAGGCACTAAGTGGGTAAAGGAAAAAGGGCGATTTGCACATGGGGTGCAAATTCACTCTTATACACATATATATTAAATATTAATATATATAAAATACGGCGAGAGTTATACTTCTCTAATTTTCTTTTTCGATTGATTTATCTTTGTGATCAAATTATGATCAAAAATATTATTTATTTATTTATTTGTTCTTTTAGTTTATGCAAATATTTGAATTATTTTTATTATTTATTTATTTATTTGTTCTTTTTGTTTCATCAATCTTTGATTTGATTTTTTTGTTTCATCAAATCTACTGTAGTTGTACATGACTTCCACCTACATGTCATTTTAAATGCAACTTTTAAAACTTTATACAGATTGTTGGATGCCATGCCTTTTGACATAATTATAAAATATTATTTAAAAATAATAATTATTTAAAAATGATAAATTATTAAATAATGATAATTATAATTAATTATAATAAATATTTAAACATTATTTATATTACACAATAAATAAATAAAATAAAATGAAATTTGAAGGAATTATATATATATATAAGGAATTAATTAATTTCATTTTAGTTAAAATATTAATAAAATAAAATAAAATACTTATCTTTGATTTTTTTTTTTAAATATTATTATTTTGTTTTAGATAACATCTTAACAAATATTTAAAAAATATCAAAAATATATATTTAATTAATTATATTTTTCTATTTATTTTGAAAATTGTTTTAAAAATTTTAAACAAAGATTTAAAATAAATATTAATCATAAAATAATCAAAATAAAATAGTAAAAATAAATAAATAAAGGAAAAACAAATTAAAAATAAATAGGTGAATTATGTGTTAAGAAGATAAACTATATTTTAATCATAACTATTATGTAAAGTCGTGTCTTATGCAAGAGACACATTTCTCCAAGCATGAGACCTATTTAAAGATCTTTGGATCTATGAATTTGAGATGTAGAAAATATAATATCAATTTATGCTCTCCAATTTTCTATATGACATCAAAGTTGTGTTTTATGTAAGAGACACATCTCTCCAAGCATGAGACATATTTAAAGATATTTGGATCTATGAATTTGAGATGTAGAAAAATAATATCAATTTATGCTCTCTAATTTTCTACATGGCATTAGAGTATTGAAAAATCTTGTGCCTATGCATTTGAATGTAGTCAATGTGCAACACTCATGTAGAATGGTGTTTTTATTTTATTTTATTATTGCATAATTTGTGAAAATAACATTTTTAGGAGTTAAACATGGAAAACCATAGATAGCCTAGCATGAAGATAAGGTGGTCAGATAAATAAATAAATATTTTTTAAATGATTCAATTCAATTTTTTGAGTTTAAAATAAAATTAGATCTATATATGACACCCCATGGTCATATGATGTGATCATTGTAATGATTTGGTTGGATAGTCATCAATCAAATGTAGATTACTATAATAAAACAATAGAATGTATAGATGATGAAGGAAATGAACATATCATCAATGCAACAAAAAATGACATGTGCTCATTTTTTTATGGTTAAATTAAATGAGGAAAAAGATACCCAACTCTAAAAAAACACCTTTCTTTCAAGAATTTAAATATATACTTTTAGATGAATTACTAGGACTATCTTCTAAAAGAAAGTTTGAATTCTCTATAGAAACTATAGTAGGAGTTGAAACTATATCTAAGTCTCTTTACAAATCTATATTTTAAAAATTAGAATTTTAGGCTTTCTAGAAAAAATGTATACAGTATGACATAAACGTTACTTTTGAAAAATGTTATTTACTATAAAAAATAATTTATTAAAAGTTACATAAAAACTCATAATTTATTTCAAAACAAATTATTTAGAATCTATACACAAATTGCCACAAATCACTAGTTCGCATCATCTTCAAATTCTTAATGGTTTAGCTGCTATAAGAAAGAGAAGATTTAATTAAAAATGTTGATTTTAGTATCCTACTTTGACCAAAAAGTAAGACTCATTATTGTGGAATTACCCCATATAATCTATTACAACTATTTATATAATTTTTTTATTATTTTTAATAAATTTAATTCACTTATTAGCCCTAAATATTTTTTAGACAGTGACTTTATCCTTACAAATATACTTACTAATAAAAAGTTATGCATAGTAACTAATAATTACCATTGTAAAATGTTTGAAAATTAATTAGTTAGATAAGTTATGTGTTATTAGTTTCATTAAGCTATATGTTTTGAGTATTAAATATTATGTTTAAATTAATAATTATATACATTACACTTAATAATATTTAATTATAAATTAAATTAGTAAATAAAAGGAAATTTTATATATATTTGTGGGGAGTGTGCTTACTATTGCATGGTCATAACCTACTACATTGCCCTTAAGATATAGATCCCACAAATATCATTATAAATACGTAAGATATAGAAATGAGTTTTGTATGTGTGTGAGAGAGTATATTTACTAATGAAATTATTGATTTGAAAGTTGTAGACTTAGGGTTTGCACCCTTTGTATTTATGAAACAAAAAAATTACATCCTTTGGCTCAACCATCTTGAGTAGTGGGGCCACCATCAAACATTCCTAAACATGTTTTGGTTACTCATGGGTAACCAAACACAATAAATAAAATTGTATATTTAACTTTGATTAATTATATATATATATATATATAAAACTAAGGCATATATTATCCCACACCCAATCATCAAGATTCAATTCTCATCATTGGAACTAGTGGATTTGAGTCACCTCTCACAAGTTCTTAATTAGATAATGCAGACCACACCATCTATATCACTATAACACATCTAAGATCTAGAAAGAAGTTTCCAATATGATTCAACACCTACCAATCAAGCCATCCTTTGCTACTTGTCAAATCTCTCCAACTCTGGTTGAGCTTTCTATTCCATTCACATTATTGAACTTCCAATTCACTATTTAATATTCTTGATAGTTTTTACTATTATCATTAAGTCCCCTTCCATCTATATATTAGTTATATTTTTATTTTAGCACAAGTAACAAATTTGACCCGTTCCATATGTATGTTAGTTATATTTTGATAGTTTACTATTATCATTAAGACGAAGTAACAATGCCCAAGATTTTGCCTCATTATTTGTACTAGGCAATAATATTTTAGATGGACCATGAATAATTTTCCCCAACGTCTTATGATGATGTAATTAACCCTTGAAACCCTTGGAGTGTCACCAATTTCCCATCAAAGTTAATTTTTAGGCTCCCTTATGGAGGATGAAAATATTTTAATAATTATTTTGTTGTCTGTATAATGGTTGATCCTATAGGTGCCATAAACAAGAAGAGTTCTAAGAAATATATACTTCTTTAGTAATTTATTGTCCCAATTGTTGGAAGGTCTATGATTTTATGGTCCTATTATTTGACTCTTTCCATAACTAACATCTCTAATGGAAATATCCAAATTTTCTAGAAATGAGACTTTCATGAGGATTTTTCTTGAAAATATTATTCTATTATGTTCCTTTCAAATATGTCAAATCACCATTGAAGCCCCAATGCGAGAAAAATAACATTTCATTTTCAATGTTGGCCAACTTTTGAAAATGTATTATGGTGTTAGAAAAGACATCCACCCAACCTAATCTTTTGCAAAGCCATCTCCAACACATCAAATCAAAGTGACAATTTTTGAAAAGATGGTCTACAATCTATTTCTATTAATATAATTAACAAACCTTTAGGGTACTTTGATTCCAACTTTCATTAATCCTTACACAACATTCCATTTAATTCAACATGTTTAAATTTTTAGTATTTTATATATGGTATTTATTTACTAAAAAATACTCTTTTATAGTGTTGTTCAATCATTGGGACATATACAACGAGGAATAAATTATTCCCCTATCTAGTGCAAGTACTTCAATTGTCTGTATCTAAATCACTCTTAAATAATTGTCATGTAACCTCAACCAAACATGGTTTATACAGGTCATTAATAGAATTTGACAATGGAGAATAACAAAAATTTCACAATGAGAACTTTATGTCACTTCATACTATTTAGCCAATCACAATTCACAACATTAATTTTTTTAAGTTATTTGGTTATCAAATTTACATGTTTACATAAAGAAAACAAACATTCACATTAATACAAAAACTTAATTTAAATTGGTTGAAAGGTAGTACGAAAATAACTAATAAGATAGAAAATAAAATATAAATTTCTAGAAATAAATATAACTCAAAAGTAGAAATGAAAATCACATAAAAATTAAAAATTAAATGATTTACATATTAATTAGAATCTTCATATATACAAATAGTGTCTTTCAACCAATATTTGAAACATATCATCTTGATTTGCCAAATAAAAAATAAAGATACAAATATTATCTGTTTACCAATAACTAAAACATATCAACCTTAGCCTCACCCATATATTATATTTTTAATTTAAATAACTCTAAATATTATTATTAAATATAATTATGATAAAAATAACCTTATTTTTAAAACTTATTTTAATATAAATATATCTAAATAAATCTTACTTCCCTATAATAAATATGTATCTATCAGATCTTCCTCTCACCTTCGCCCGGCTTCCGCTATCATGGGCTTCATGTGTGGGACTCACTCCTGTCGAGGAAAATGACTCTGCTCTCTCCCTTTCAAAAAGTCTACAAACCCTTCCAAATTGTTTTCAGACGACCCTCCATTCATCACTGCTTTCTTCAGAATTTCTCCAACACTCCCAACATTATTTCTAAGTGTTTTCCAGTCTTGTCCATCTATTTTCATAAATTGTGCCACGGTGAGTGCAATCTCCTGGCGGGGCACCAGCGTGGATCTCATGTTATTGGAACTTCTGGAAATTTGACCCAGACTCATGGCCACTCCCCATTCCTGGACGATGAGCCTGCAGTTGGCATACTGGTCTGTCAGCAGAGGAAATGCAAGCATGGGAACTCCCAACCAGAGGCTCTCCATGATGGAATTCCACCCGCAGTGGGTGAGAAACCCAGCCACAGAAGGATGGGACAACACATCCAGCTGAGACACCCACTCAACAACCAAACCCTGCTCTTTGATGTTTTCCATAAACCCTTCGGGCAGTATGTCTTGCACGTCGGAGGAGACGATATCAGGACGGAGCGCCCAAAGGAAGGGCCGCTTGCTGTGCAGCAACCCCATGCCGATTTCATGAATTTGAGCTTTGGAAACATGGGCATAGCTTCCGAAGGACACGTAGAGAACAGAGTACATGGGCTTACTGTCGAGCCAGCTCCTGCAGTCGGACTCCGCCCACATGCTTGTCCCCAACTCGCCCTTGGGATGATGGCCTTCAAACAACGGACCCACTGAACTAAACGGGATTCCCGACTGTACTTGCAGCTCTTCGATTGTTCGCCTCTCCAGCTCCTCGACTGTGTTGGAAATAATCCAATCTGCGCCGCGGGCAGACTGAAAAGATTGGTATATAATTTGGTGCACCAGCGTTGATACATCCCGCTCTTGCAGATACGAAGGAAGGTCTGTTATTTTCAAAGCTGGAGCTCCGGGAATGTAGTTTATCAGTTCCTCCTCTGCAACGCAAAGCCCAAAATTTATTTCGGTATTTTTCTCAAATGGGAGGAGCTTTAAACCGTTTAAAAACATTAAAGCTTTTCATAGCAACGTGACCTATGCTCAATTTATTTATATATAGAACAAAAAAGGGTAAGATTACCGTTGCTTGCAAAGGGATGATGGCCGTTGCTGACTAGGAGGTCCCAGTGATAATAAATGGAAAACACCATGACCGACTCCGTCCAGAAGGAAACGTGTGGAATCCCAAATTTCTTGGCTATGCGGTTTGCCCAAACAAAAAACGTGTCGGCGATGATGCAGGAGATTGGAGGGCCTTTTCGTTGCAGATCCTCCATCACTTGTTCTACGTGAGACTCCATCTTATGCAAGAGGGCATTATCGAACTCATGGTCATTGAAAGATCTGTCAAAGTCCTGAGGCAATCCTTCGGACACAAGTGCCGAACGCATATGAGAACCCAAACTGTGGGCGAAAGGATCGCGACCGTTATTAGCTTTGACCATGCGAGCGTGGCATCCATGGGTGCACACCACCGTCACAAGGATACCCTTGCCTGCCAGATTCTTGGCCAGGTTATAGGTTGGAATGATGTGTCCCTGCAATGGATACAGAAACACCACTGCATGCATACTACTCATCTTTACTTCTCACTACTATATGTTGGGGCGTTTCATATATATAGGTATACAAGGGAAAATGTAAGTGAGTCTTAAAAAGAATATATTAGTTGAATACATTTTAATAGTTGTAATAATATTTGGGGGCGTTTGAGTTAGAGTAATATTGGGATGGGTGACCTGTTGGGAAGGTCCAGTGCTTCACCTCTGCGCTAAGTGGACAATTCATTATCATGAGAGATGGGTTCTTGTGAACCATTACTCATGAAACATGGGTCAATGAGTTTGACTCGTAAAACTACGATTGAATCCTGATAGCAATATCACAATAATATTTGTTGATTTAATGTTTAATATTTTTATTTCAATAGAATTAATAGTTACGACTTTACAGTTGTGAGTGTTTGATCATGAGTACTTATAATTGAATGAATATCTTTGATAAATCTAAAAAACAATTAATATATCTTATAATAGAATGAAATATCTTTAATTAATCTAAAAACAATTAAATGTATGATACCACAAGACATACCAATAAAACACTACTTAATGCATAACTATTATAACTCAATGATCAAATACTGAACTACTATTTTTTATTTTTGATAATGTGAATCTAAAACATAAACTATTATAAAAAAACAAAAAATATTTTAATTTCCAGTCAAGTTAAACTATTGACCTCTGTCTCTACTCAACTACTAATCTGAAGCTTCAAATTAAATTGCTTGTACTGAAACCTTTCTCCTAGAATGAATGAATGAATGAAAGATTTTAATGATGTCCAAAGACTAGAAAGTCTATAGGACTGAGACAAACAGACTTAATTTGTCTTCATGCTCTTTTTCAAATCAGATCTCCTACTATTAATTTTGAGTAAAAGATTGGCCATCTAATTAATCTTATCTTCTTTGACTAGAATAAAATGCTTTGAATGTTTGTTCTCTTTGTAAATTGTAGATTGCCTTGTCAACGACGGCAACATAAACTAGTCAGAGGAGGACGTGGGAAAATAAGTGGCAACAGTGTTTTGAAAGATCTGCAATTTTCGTGGATGAATGATAAACACTGTAGCAATAATGGAGGCAACTTGGGTAGTGGGACTGCAATTCACTAAATCTGACAGTAACTGCTTCGTTGGAAATCACTCACTAATTTCCCTCCCACCTAATTTTCTGCTAACAAAAATTAATTTCAAGTACACTTATTCTGAGTTTAGTTACATTTATAAATTAGCTTTTTATTGGTCGCAACAAAACAGATTCCTCAGAAATTTACCGACAAAACATCACAGCATATTCTGTAATGGGACTTTTCACAGTGCTCTGGATGCAATTTTTCCAATACAATTCCAAATTTCAGCTAATTCATCGGAAAATAGGCTGTCCAAGGATGCTTTACATTGCTTTCAAATCAACTTCGCATGGCTTTCGAATCAACTTCAAAGTCATCTAAATTTAAAGTGTTAGAAAATTAAATGGTCCCTCCATGTAGATTGCAGAGTATTATATAACTGATGGAGTTTTCCATGCAAGTTCAAATTAATAGTTTAAATTAGATGGTTATAGGAAAATTCACTATGTCTGTCAACAATTCACGGTCAAACAATTCATCATCATGACAAATTCACCACCGGCAATTCATCATCACCACCAGCAATTCATCATCATGACAAATTCACCACCAACAATTCATCGTCTAGATTATTCATCTCATATACAATTAGAAAATTTGATTTATAATAATAAAAATGAAAATATTTTTCAATATATTTTATTTTATTCTAGTAAACCAATTATACAACAATATCAGTCATCTCTATTATTAATGTGGTGGAAATTATTCTTTTGCAAAAAAAAATTCAAGGGGTTGGAAATATATATTAAAAAATGTTACTGCAGTGGATTGCTCGAGGTGAATTTTCAACGAGATGAATTTGTCAAGGCAGTGAACTGTTGATGGTGAATTTGCCGAAGCCAATTAGATATTGTCTATATTTTTGTAAAATTTTCATTTTAATATTGCATTTTTATATTTGTGTGACAAAGTTAGAATATTAAAATTTGGTATTGGATTAGTGATTTAAAATTTGAGATAATTATATTTTGTTTTTTAAATAAGATTAGGTGGTGTTAATGATCTTATGTAATATTTTATATAGGTATGTTAGTAATTAATTAATCACGTTTAAAAATTAAGTATTAAATTTTTTATTAGAGATGTATGGTTAGAAAATAATGGATTAGATATTATTTCTAGATCAATTTATAAAATTAGTTTCAAATGTAATCATTATTTGTTCAAATAGGAATACTAATGCATATAAATTAGATACAACTGCTTTTACTTATTTAACCAATTGTCATATAGAATTAAAAAACTTGAGCAACAATCCTTTAGTTTATAATTAATTCTCTTATTCAATAATTTTAAAAATATCTTTTATTTATTTTCTTATTGGTTCATGTTGGGAATAGTGCATATATTAAATTATTATTTAAATTTTACTAGGTTTTCAATGCATTAAATTCTTGTGATAAAATTTCAACTATATCAATAATGTAAGTCTTATTCAAATATTATTTTGAGACTCAATTTTAACTCTATTAATTTTTTTTTACTTGAATGAAATTGAACACTATTATAATCACTATAATAGTCATTTTGTATTGTGAGGTAGCAAGGTAAATTAATATGAAAATTAATTACTATAAAATTATATTGTTGACTTTTAAATTATTAATATTTTGGAAAAAGAGTCACTAAATAAAATTATGTAATTTGATTTACACTTATTAAAATAATGTGCTATTATCTAATATCATTTTATTACTAACTGTAATTATATTAATAGCCCACTACTTATGCAATCTAATAATCATTAACCTTCACTCCAACTACAATTTCAACTATCAAATCACTAATATGGACCAAATACAATGTAGTTAAGCATATTGTTCATCCAAAAATCATGCTTCCATGAATTTAATTTATCTTCATTAAATACAAATCTAATCAATAATAAAAATCAAATGCAATACATCTCTTGTTGAAATGGAAAATTTGAAGAGAAGTTGGGTAAAAGTAATAAAAAATATATATTTATTTTAAGAAAAATAATATATGGGAAACCAAGTGGGACCAAGTTATTTAACAAATAAAATTACTTTAAGTACATAGGAAGTTAAAGGAGGTTGGTAAAAACTAATTGAGAAATGAAGAAAATAAGAAAATAGTAATTCCAAGCTTCACGATAAAATTATCTAAAAAATTATTAGATTTAGATGAGAGCATAAATATATATATTTATTTTAGAGATATAAGAAAATGAAAATATTACTCTTATAAATATCTTAATATATACATGCCTACATCATCCTATATGAAAATACAAATTATCAAAAATATTATTCAATTTATTGAAATAAATAAAAGTATAAAAAATTAAATGAAATATTTTATACTAAAATATTTTGTTAAATTTATTAATCATGCATATTAAATATAGAAAAAATATATTTTTAATAAATCATTGCATTTGAATACTTTACTTATTATTTAAAATATATTATTTCTATAATTTAAATTAACATAAATAATTTTTAATAGGAATTATAGTTCTTAAAATAATAATGCATTAAACATAAAATAAACAAACACTATCAAGGTCAAAAATTCTTCTTGATTTTTATTCTTTCGTAATAGATATACTTCATTTCAACTTATATCATTTGCTTCATGTCCATTTAAAAAATATTATAATTAATGTATTCAATGTTTCAAAGCCCAACTTTGATTTTCTTAACATGTTTGATGATGTTTCATTTTAAAAATCTTCTTTCATAATCAATTGTAGCAATGGTAAGCAAGGATTGTCGTAAATATATCATATGAAGATAGCTTTTGTGCCAATGTTATGTATTATGGAAGACTTTTTATCCACCTTTTATCTTGAATTTCTCACAACTCAAATGTAATGAATCAATAAAAAAGTTTAACTCCTCTTTTCAACTGCTAACATCTACTAAGATCCTTAATTTTCTCTTTGTAATTATAAATTTGTACTAATACTAGACACATATAAAAACATAAAATTAGAATTGTACAAAAATGAATAACAATGATTACATTTAAAGTTACGCACAAAAGAATAACATTAAATACACTATTATAATTGAAAGTAAAATTTAAAATAGATATACTTAAAAAGTGAAAAAAATCATGATTATTTTATATTTGATAAGAGTTTAAAATAATATAAAATAAAATTCATTTATATTCTATCTTTAAATATTTTAAATTAATTCTATAAGAAATATTATAAAATGATATATTATAATTAGAATAATATGTTTTATCTCCTTACAATGATTATTACAACTTACTAACACTTAAAATGTCATTTATAATTATATAAAAATATAGCAAGTTAAATTATACAATCTAATAAATTATAAAATTATTTACTTAACACTTATTATATTTTATTTTAGAACTATTTTATTTACTATATAGATACATGGACACACAAAAAATATTTTTATTTGAAAGAGGTGTTTTACTTTTAAAAAAGCCACCATTCCTTATTTTGTATTTCTTTTCATTTATTTTAACTTTGAAAAGTGTAGTAAATTATATTAGATACTTATATATTATTTTTGAATAGTTTCATTTGTTAGTAATATATTTTATAAAATTTTGATATCTTTATATTTAAAAGATAAATAATTATTTTTCTACTATAGAAAAATTAATTAAATTATTATATATATTATTAGAAACTAGGAGATCTAGGAGACTAGAAACAAGCACAATGAACAACAATGCATAGATTGTATTTAGATGACCCAAATGATAATGAGTACAAGGCCTTGCATATATAGGCAAGGATGATGCAATCCACCTATGAGGTGAATTGACAAGTGCCCCATGAAGTGTCACAAATGAGTAGACATGTGTCATATAGGTGTCAACCTTGGGAACACTTGGGGTGTGCAAAATAACAACCTCTAGGACCAAGTCATCAACCTTGTGTGCCAAGGGTTGAATGGAATTTGAGGTGAGATGGAAAGTCTTCCAACCTCAAAAGGTGTGTGCATGAGGTTAACCAAATAACTTGGTAACCTCTAGAGGTCTAAAAGTTGCACATTCAATTAGACAAAAAGTTGTCTAACTTCATCAACCTAAGTGCACTTAAGTATAGTGAATAGATTAATTACTCATACTAACACCCCCCTTATGTGATACTTGGGGAGATCACAAAAGTGCAAATAGATAGAAATGGGTATTGGCTAGAGGCCATGTTAGGTACCAATGTACAATGCATTCTCATAAAGTGGAGTAAAGGAGAAATCCCAGTGGGAAAAAAATTCCTCTCCAAAAAGAGAAAGTAGAAGGATTTAATACCCTCTAAAGATATGTCCCTTGATGACAGGAACATGATGATGAACAACTCATAAAGCATGTCGAAGTTGTAAACTCTACCGATGATGAACTAGTGTTTGCTGGAATCAATGAATCTCCAAGAAATATATATCAAGATGTGAGATAAAAAACACTCCATGAATGAAAAAATGAACACTACTCAACCAATGTACACAAAGTTCATCAAACTCTATGAAGTCGATAATACAAATAGTACTCTGATGATGAGTACTAGAATCTCAAACTGTGATCCACTAAATTAATCCCCCATTCGAGAGATCAAGATAGAAGGTTCATGAGGCCTCCCAAAAAGAAGATTCATCCACTGCTTCATTGAAAGAAACATTGTACCCCCTTAATACAAAGATATAAATAAGCAGACAACTGAGATCGAGAGTGTGCAAGGAATTTAGAGATCTACAAGAAACTAAGAAAGGGTGTACTCCAAGGCACACTCACATGAGGTGAGAATCACAATGTTTCATTGTTCGAATGGTACAACCCCCCATTACACTTTATAATTTAGTGTAAGTACAATAATTTTCCAAATTCCTTTCACACATTCAGTATTTATGGCACTTTATATGAGTGTGTTTAAAAAAATTTGGATAATGAGTTCTTCAAAGTTTATTGTCATGAGATTGATTAAGAAGATAAGATTAAGTTATGTCTTGCAAACCTCAATAAAAGATAAAAAAAACATAAAATAAAACCCCCTTATTCAAGGAATGATCCCCTTTACCAAATTCATTGCAAAAGGGGAAAAATGACTCCTCTTTAACAAATTTTTAACTATGGAAAAAAATTTACCACCCCCATATGCTTTCCTTTTGTCAAATTCATTGTAAAAGAAAAAAAAATCTTTTACAATTTTTTAACTAAGGAAAAAAAAAATCCCTTTTTCCAATTATGACAAAACATAAAATGATCTCTTTGTGATGCAGGAGCATCTAGGTATAGACGCAATCAACATCATAAAAATATATAGCAATTTAATATCTTGGGATTCTGGAGGTTTTGAGTAAAATTATTTTGCAGGGCATCTGGGAACATCATTCCAAGCCTTCTCACAAATTTTCAAGCGAAATGGAAAACTTCAAATTTTTTCGCCTATAGGCACCCAACTTTGTCAATTAGCATTAGCTTTATATTGTTGAAAAGAATTTAAAATATTGATGCATATAATTTGAATTATATGTTTTAATCTATGTAAAAGTAAATTAAAAAAAAAAAATAGAATACCAAGGGCCAGGCATAAGACCATTGTTTTCAAAGTTTTAAAAACAAAAGGAAATAGCTACAAAGTGCAGCTATGGAAGAGAATGGGAGGACGCACCATATGAATTTGGGAATTCAAATTTTGAAAAGCCAAAAAAAACAAAGAGAAGGCCCACGTAGTAGGAAGGAGAGAGTTTTTTTGTGTGGAAAAAAAGAGAAGAGGTAGCTGCATAGAAGGCGTAGAGAGGAAGGGGTTGCACTCATATCAATTTCCTTTTAAAATTGCAAACATCAAAAATGAATGGAGGGGCACAGGGATGTGAAGAGAGGCATGCTAGGTAGAGGTAGAGCATAGTAAAAATATTCCTTTGGCTTGTGTGGAGCCATATGGTGAGGGAAGAAGTGAGCAGGTTGTAGCAATCTTAGAAGGAGACCAAATTCAAATAAAATTTAAATGTGTAGCAATGGTAAAATACCTGAGGTATGCGAGAGTTGTGTTGTGATCACCAGGAGGTTGTTGGGATGGTTTGAAAGCTTAATAAAGAATGTCTACAAATTTAATTGGGCTATGTTGAGGCATGATTGGAAGAAATTTGTATTGTGATTTATAATAGTACAATTGAATTTCCATTATTTTTTTATTGTGACTTTTAAATCAAATTTATCATTGTCAATTCAAGTAACTAGTTAATCATGAAGTTGTGAAGTTTGTAATATATGTAATTAAATAAAAGGAGTTGGTTTGATGCAAATTTTGGATAGTGTATTATCATTTTTAAATTGTGGATAGCTTGGGATAGTAGAGTGAAGTGTTGGTTTGAATTTTCTGTTTGTGTCACCTTGGAAAATTTTGATGTGAATTTGACAATTTAAGGTGTTAGTTTCAAAATTATAATAAATGTACAATAAAGTACTTGCATGGAAGAACTTTGAATGATTCAAAGTAAGATCTTTGGAGTGTTGGAAGATCAAAAAAATAGGGGAGAAGACCAAGTTTGAAGAAAACAAATAATATATGCAAGAGGTAGTGTGTAAAGAAAGCCTTTTTTTGAAAGGCGTGATCTACAAACAAATGATAATTTATGTGTTAATATTAACTTCTCTGACCCACTCCTTGCAAATAATTTGTGATTTATCCTAATGTTTTGGCTACGTGGGGATAGATCATAGATCAGCCTCTATTAAAGATGTATTTGGCTATGTGAGGACATGGCATCACTTTTGAAGGCTTTTCATGAGCAGAGAGACTACATTTTGTGCTTGTGGTGCTGCACATGGAGGAGTTATCTACAATGATGAAGAGCAAGTAAAATCCAAAAAACCTTCAATGTTGGCCATGTTGGATTTGTTAGATGCATAGAAAAACTAAGAGGGGGGGTGAATCAGTTGTATCCTTTTAAAACATCAAAAACCCTCATTAACTTTCAGATTTGCACTAGTTCTTAAATCCTTATCCACAATTAAATCCTTAGCATGCATTAACAAAATATAAACATGTAAAGCAACAATGGAAACACATAAAAATAAGAACACCAGATTTACATGGAAAAACCAAGAAGGGAAAAACCATTGTGATGATTAGCTCACTAATATATGAATTGCAACACCAAATACAATAAGGCTCACTACCCAAAAAGATAAAGAAATGCTCACTATCGGTGGCTCACTATTGGGAATAGGATGCCATTTAATTGCAATTCTAAACATTATTTCATGTATCTCCTAAGTCCTTGGAAAGTGTTCCCCAACACTAGGAACATGTTAATTGACATTTGTAATTAATTCTAAATGATAGGAACATGTGGGGACACCCAAGAAGAGCTCCTAGAAAATAGGAGCACATGGGGCACCCACATGAAAGGTGGAACCCACCTTGAGTTCAGTTAATTGTTTGGAGAAATATCACATTTCAGTAATGCATGTAAAGAACCTAGATGTTAGGGATTTATGTTTACATGCATGGAGTTCAATTTAGTTCAGTTTAGTTTAGTTCAGTTCAGTTATGGTTTAGTTATAGTTCAATTATCTTCAATTACATGTAGTTAGTTTCAGTTGAATGTTATTTGACTTTAGTTAAATTTGAATGCTTGACTAATGACTCGAGTTGCATGATAGATAACAAGTGATACATTCAGTTAAGTGGGGATGATCAATCATGCATCATGTTTGCATGAATTGATGGAGAGATATGTTTCAATTAATAGAGATTGACTTGGACCCACCTTGGGCACCCAAGTTGGCATCTTGGAGTTAACACTTTTGCATGATAAGATATTTTATAAGGCTGAGTTAAGTGGGCCCATTCTTGGGTGCCAACTTTAAGGATAAGCTTAGAAGATATCTTCAGGATGGACTTGTTTTGACATTGTTCTTCACGATAGAACTCTACTTGCAAAGAATAGGCATGGGTTTTGTGAGATAAGCATTGTGCTTTGTAATTGTAAACTCTTTGGAGTTTACAAGGCTCATTATTGTCTATTTATTGCAGCAAGTTGAAGAGAGTTGTATCAGATTTTATTGCAGGTTGTGAAGAAGATTTGTTGAAGGAAAAAGAAGCATCTCAAGCAAGGATTGGAATTATTGTAATCTTATTTTGAGATTAAATAATACATTGATTCTTGGTGGATTTTTTTTCCGAAAGGGTTTCTCCACGGTATATGTTGTATAACTTCTATCTTCGGGTATTATTCTTCTACAATCTTTTGTCTACTTCTACAAATGGTAAAATGAATCTAAATAGATAATCATCCACAAAGAATATGTAACAAAGAAAACTTAAATTAGATCAGCAATCTCATAGTTTTACAAAGTATTAAGCTACATAATTACCTCATTTTTCAACATTTGGTATAGGTTTAGATTCTTTGTAAAACTACATACTTTTAAAATTGTTGATCTAATCTACAAAGTATTAAGCTACATAATTACCTCAATCTTCAAATGTTGGGAATAGACCAAATGTTGAAGATTGAGGTAATTACAGTTTAGATTTAGAATTAATTACAAATGTCAATTAACATGTTCATTTAATTCAAATTTAATCTCTTTATAATCCTAGTGTTGGGGAACACTTTCCAAGGACTTAGGATCTATACATGAAATAATGTTTAGGATTGTAATTAAATGGCATCCTATTCCCAACATTTGGTATCAGAGTTGAGGTTGGGTAGAGCTTGGGATGCCTTTCTCTTAAAATTTTGAAGGTTTTTTGGCTATAGTGGGAGCATTTACTATTTTTTTATTGCTGATTTTGGAAAATAAGTTTGTTAGAATGAGTTTTAATTCTTGTTTAGATATTGAAAGATTCAATGGATCTAATTATGAGATGTGGAAACTAAAAATGGAGGATCTCTTTGAAGAGAGAGATCAGTGGTTAGCTATTGGTAATGAGACAAAGTCATCTACAATGATGTCAGATAAGGATTGGGCTAAGCTTGATAATGTTGGCATATGGCTTCTGGTGTTGTCATTGATGGCAACCTAAGTCATTGATCTGGTTCACATGTCAGTATTTTTTCATACCGGAAGACAAAGTGAAGAAAATGGTATCCGATTGTAGTTGAGTTTGTCAATCCATATGCATTACCAGTTTATCAGTTTTGGTTGTGGATCTTAGGGAAGTTTGTTTGGTATATGAAATGTCTTACTCTCGAGTTTTGTGTTGTCACATCAATCAGTGTATGAGTTAGGAGATCCAATCATTTTTTTGTTCATCAGTACTCGAAGGCTGACTAAGTGAATGTGTGTATTACAGATGTCTAAAGCGAAATTTTTTGAAGTATTTTTAGGCTTGTGGATTTTGTTTTGGGTCCTCACTATGTTGTGTCTGACTCTTGTGGTTGCACATTGAAATTTATTCATGATTTGATCTGACAGCTGGAAGATATTTTATATTCTAATTGAAGCCGACATATAGCAACTAAATTCTTGGTAGTGGATATATATATGAGATCGATTAATTCATTTTGATGAATGTGTAGTGTAGATGTATGGATGCTTAATATGTGTTGATGTGTGTGTGGATATTAGAAGAACAGTTGAGTGATTTTGTGAAGTGAATTAAGAAAGAGCAAAGTGAAGTGCAGAATCAGATAGAAGGTCCAGAATCTGATCTATGAACCTAACCAGAATTGTAATCAGGCATTTGTAGATGCTATCTTCTTAGTTCAATATTTTGGTATAATCCAAATCTCTTGTAAGGAAGTGAGCCTTTCTTATTTTGAGTAGTGAGCTCAAGAAAGTGTTCCTAAATGCAAGTGCATTCCCATTTTGTAAAACACTATATTTTGAGTACTCAAAATTGTGGACTGACCTCAACTATGGTTTTTCCCTAACAGGGTTTCCACATAAAAATCCTTGTGTTATGGTGTTGTGGCTTATTGTTTCATGTTCATGCATCTTTCTTTTGATTGAATGTTTTAAGCACTTAAAAGAACAAATTGATAAAGTTTAAAATTTCTCAACACTGATTCACCCCCCCTCTCAGTGTTGCTTGAGTCCAACAATTGGCATCAGAGCTAAGTTCCTTGAAAAAGCTTAACAACTTGAGGTGGATCTTGGAATGTAATGGACTCTAGTAGTCTTTAGCGGTAGCTTGTGGTGGCTCTTGATGATCTTGATTAGTCTAAGGCAGAAGTTTGGGAATTGAAAGGAAATCTTAAGGATGCTGAGAAATCCATTCAGAAGTTAAAGGACCAGGTTGTTAAATCTAGGGAAAGGAGGAAGGATCTCTATGATCAGATAAAGCAAAAAGAGAGAAAAATTATTGAAGAGAGCAAAAGGATGGATGAGGATCATTTGAATCAAACCTTGAAGGAAATAACTGAAGAATGTGAAAAGCTTGATAGATACAATGCTACCCTAAAGCATGAGATGGAATCTATGATGATGAAGTTGACTAAGGAGATTGAAGATAGAAGAAGAAAGAGAGCATCCTACATTAGAACTTCGAAAGAGTGAGGAGAATTCGATGACAAAACCCTAATTCATTAGGTATTTCTAAAATTTTAATATAATTTGGTGTGTGGTTGAAGAAATTGTTTTCAAAACATGTGTACGGAAGGGAAAATGGAAGGAATGGTAAAACTAGATGAATATAGTAGTGAGAAGATTAGAGCTGAAAGGAACATGTCGCACGATGAATTGAAATGGTTAAATGAAGTAAAGCACAAAAGCTTGGATATTTGGAGAGAATTTCCCTATTTCAGAAATGCAGAAATCGTTGAGTTTCTTCTGGACAAATTGAATGAGGCTATTCTAACTCTAGATAAACCCTATCATATCTCAAAAGAAGAGATTGTAGCTATAACTGGATTATGCAAAGTTGGGGATGTGCCGAAGAAGAATTCAATTCAAAACAAAGAAGTTCAAACCCTAACTGGAGTAAGTGGATATCAAAGGGAATTGATAATATCCACAATTAAAGATTCAGTGATAAGATACATTGCGCATGGAATATCCTACAAAATCTTTTTCAGAAACAAAGAAGGTGCAACTTCAACAGGTGTTGTTTACATTTCACACAAGATGATAATGGAAGATCAGGATTTTGATCTTTGTGGATTGCTAAAAGATCAATTGTTGGAGAACGTTCAATTGTCAAAGGAGACAAGTTACCCTTTCAGGTTTGGTACTTTGGTTATATATCTTGTGATGTATTTTTTGAATTGTTTACCCTTGAACAACAATGTAATGTGGGAAGAGAGTGAACTAGTTTGCAATCAGATTTACATATACTCTAGTAATTTGGAAAACTATGATCATGCATATGAAAGTTTCTTTAAGGGTTTGTTGAGGAAGTTTGGATCAACCAGTGTTTTCATTCCAGTACGAGGACTTGAAGTTGGTTCCTCCTCTGGTGAGAGGGAGAGAAAGAAGAAAAGAGAAAAAGAAATTGATGAACATTGTACTCCACCGACATACAAGACTCCAAAAGTTGAAGGGAAAGAAAAAAGAAAAAGTAATTGTGGACATACTAGATGAGAATTCTGATAAGGAAACTAAGGTCACCCTTGAAAAAGAATTGGAAATAGCTGAATCAAAATAGGGAAAGGTAAAGGTAGAAGGAAGTGAAGAAGAAGGATATTTAACCAAGGAAGAGTTAATGTAGCGTATTCATGAGGAAGATGGAATACAGAATATTGCAAACATGTGGTCTATTAGACCTTCATAGGAGCAGGACATGATCTTAAGCGTACTAAGTGCTCATTTTGTGCAAAATCTTATCAATTTGGAGAGTTTGTAGAATAAGTTGCCAGAAGAGATGTGTGAATGCATCAAGAAAATTATGAATTCTGAGTTTCAAAATAAGAAAGAAGTGATCTTACATCTGAAGAAGTAGTATAGATTATCACTTAAGAAGTTGAAAAAGCACATGAATCAACTGAGGTAATGAATAAGCACAACAAACAACATTTACAACTATTGTCTTTGATGGCCTCATGCAATTAGCAAGTACAAAGACAAGCTAGAACAAATTGAAACAGATGTTAATTGTATTGGTCAAAACCTTGACTTGTCTCAAGATCAAGATGGTGCAATCAGGAAAAGGATTCAAGAACTGTATTCAGAGCATACAAGTGTTCAAAAAACTAAGAACAAGATTGTTGACACTTTTTGGAAAGTGGAGGACTTAACTGAATACAAGCTGGAACAATTGATTGAGATACTGAGGAAAGGAGCAATATTGGAAGATTCCTTCACCATTCCAGAATCCCTTATCAAAATTATCAACCAAACATCTAAGAACAACAGCATGATCATAATCATCAGGATTGTAGTGGAAGCTTGGAAGAAGTTTCTTCTGGAGATGAAGGAAAAACACAAAATAATCTTCAATTAGTGGTTGTATTTCTTCAAGTTTTTGAACCAGTTTTTGCTCAAGTAAGTTTTGGTTATACTTCAAAGGGGGAGAAATAAATCTTTTATCTTTTTTCTCATTGATATCAAAGGGGGAGAGAGCAATGAAAAATGCCTTATCAAACTTAGGGGGAGTTTCGTTGAAGTTTTGATGGTTCCGACACTTAATCATTTTTCACTAAGTGTTGTCATCAATTCCAAAGGGGGAGATTGTTGGCATATGGCTTCTAGTGTTTCCATTGATGGAAACCTAAGTCATTGATCCAGTCCACATGTTAGTATTTGTTCATACCAGAAGACAGAGTGAAGAACAGGGCATCCGACTATAGTTGAGTTTGTTGATCCATAAGCATTACCAGTTTATCAGTTTTGGTTGTGGATCTTAGGGAAGTTTGTTTGGTATATGAAATTACTTACTCTCGAGTTTTGTGTTGTCGAATCAATCGGTGTATGAGTTAGGAGATCTAGTCATTTTTCTATTCATCGGTACTTGAAGGCCAACTAAGTGAATGTGCATATTGTGGATGTCTAAAGCAGATTTCTTTAAAGTATTTTCGGGCTTGTGGATTTTGTTTTGGGTCCTCACTATGTTGTGGCCAACTCTTGTGAATGCGCATTGAAAGTTATTCATGATTTGAGATAACAACTGTAAGATATTTTATATTCTAATTGAAGTTGACATATAGCGACTAAATTCTTGGTAGCGGATATATATGAGATCGGTTAATTCATTTTGATGAATGTGTGGTGTGGATGTATGGATGTTTGACATGTGTTGATGTGTGTATGAATATAAAAATAACAGTTGAGTGATTTTGTGAAGTGAATTAAGGCAGAGCAGAGCGAAGTGAAGAATCAGACAGAAGGTCTAGAATCTGATCTATAAGCCTAACCAAAACTATAATCAGGCATTTGTAGATGTTATCTTCTCAGTTCAATATTTTGGTATAATCCAAATCTTTTGTAAGGCAGTGAGACTTTCTTATTTTGAGTAGTGAGCTCTAGGAAGTGTGTTTGAATGCAAGTTCATTCCCATTTTGTAAAACACTATATTTTGAGTACTCAAAATTGTGGATTGACCTCCACCATGGTTTTTACCCTAACAGGGTTTCCACGTAAAAATCCTTGTGTTATGGTGTTGTGGATTATTGTTTCATGTTCATGCATCTTTCTTTTGATTGAATGTTTTAAGCACTTAAAAGAACAAATTAATAAATTTTAAAATTGCTCAACATTGATTCACCCCCCTCTCAGTGTTGCTTGAGTCCAACAGATAAGAAGGCAAGAGGGACCATAAGATTATGTCTTGTTGATGTTGTTCTCTTGAATGTCTTAGAAGAAACTATTGCATATAATTTGTGGAAGAGAATAGGTGATATCTATCAAACCAAAATTATTACTAATAAGTTGTATCTGAAAAGGCAGATGTATTCTTTAAAGATGAAAGATGGTGATTTTGTTGCAAATAATTTGAATTCTTTTAATTTGATTCTAAGTCAGTTAGCATATGTATATGTAAAGCTAGAAGATGAAGATAAATGCATTTTGTTACTTTGTTCTTTACCAAAATCTTGGGAAAATCTAATTATTGCTATCAGTGGTAGTGGTGTAGATCCAAAGATGGAAAATATAATTCCTACTCCCCTATTGAAGAGGAGATGAGGCTGTGTAAAATAGAAATCCAAGGTGCCTTGTTTGTAAAAGGTAGGCCTAAGAAAAAGGAACCTAAGGGAGACAAGGAAGGGAAGGGTAAGTATGAAGGATGTAGTAAGGTAAAGTGTTGGAATTGTGGAAAATCGAGACATGTGAAGAAGGATTGTAAGAACAAGAAAAAGATTTTTGATTCTTCTACAGAGGAATCCTTAGATGACGGTAATCATAAATTGATCATTTCATGTAAAAATGATGACTCTTTGCTTGATGTTAAAGAGTGATCTTCATAAAGAGGATGGTATTCATGATTCCATGTGTAGCTCGTACCACGGTTCAATGGGAGTTGTTGGCAGTGATGTGGATGCATCATTGGTAAGGTTATCTTCATGAGATTGGGGATATATTTTTCCTTGGTTTAGAGTGGTTGCTATTATTTCATGGTGTACTCTTGATATGAATTTAGAGTTTGGCATGGTACTTTTTTCTCTTGAGACTAGGATGTTTATGTATGTTATGATGCATGTAATCTCCTTGGAGGAGATGGTTAGATCATGGATGTCATGTTTATGTTCTTGATTCATGATTGGAGTTTTAACATTGATCTTGTGTAGTTGTCTTATGTATTGGGTACATTAATCATTTGCTTGATTACTTCATGATAGTGTTATGTTGCATTTGGAGTTTGGCATGGATTGGTTGGTTATAGGTTCTCATCGATACTTGGAGAAATAGGTGAGGCTTGAGTTAAGTGGGCCCATTCTTGGGCGCCGACTTTGAGGAGAAGCTTACAAGATATCTTTGGTATCAGCACTAAGGTTGGGTAGAGTTTGGGATGCCTTTCTCTTAAAATTTTGAAGGTTTTTTGGCTGTAGTGGGAGCTTTTACTATTTTTTTATTATTTATTTTGGTTTGATAGATATCACCTATTCTCTTCCACAGTTTATATGCAGTAGTTTCATCTACATTAATTAAATGTGTAGCTTAATACTTTGTAGATTTGTAATTAAGATACTTTGTAAAACTACATAATTACCTAAATCTTCAACATTTGGTCTATTCCCAACATTTGATAGAGGTAATTATGTAGCTTAATACTTTGTAAAACTATGATATTGCTGATCTAATTAAGTATTCTTTGTTACAGATTCTTTGTGGATGATTATATGTTTAGATTCATTTTACCATTTGTAGAAGTAGACAAAATATTGTAGAAGGATAAGACCAAAAGATAGAAGTTACACAGCATATACCGTGGAGAAACCCTTTCAAGAAAAAAAATCCACCAAGAATCAATGTATTATTTAATCTCAAAATAAGATTACAATAATTCCAATCCTTGCTTTAGATGCTTCTTTTTCCTTCAACAAATCTTCTTCACAACCTGCAATAAAATCTGATGAAACTCTCTTCAACTTGCTTGAGATAAATAGACAATAATTAGCCTTGTAAACTCCAAAGAGTTACAATTACAAAGCTCAAAGCTTATCTCACAAAACCTGCACCTATTCTTTGAAAGTAGAGTTCTACCATGAAGAACAATGTCAAAACAAGTCCTTCATCCATTTGGTTGTCCCAAACTGAAGTCATAACTCAACGTTGATTCTAAAGATATCTTGTAAGCTTCTCCTCAAAGTTTCCACCCAAGAATGGGCCCACTTAACTCAGCCTTATAAAATATCTTATCATGCAAAAGTGTTAACTCCAAGATGCCAACTCGGGTGCCCAAGGTGGGTCCAAGTCAATCTCTATTAACTGAAACATATCTCTCCATCAATTCATGCAAACAGGATGCATGATTGATCATCCCCACTTAATTGAATGTATCACCTATTATCTGTCATGCAACTCAAGTCATTAGTCATGCATTCCAAGTCAACTGAAGTCAACTAAAATTCAACTGAAACTAGCTACATGCAATTGAAGATAACTAAACTGAATTGAATTAATAGTGAACTAAACTGAACTAAAATGAACTGAACTGATCTGAACTAATCTAAACTGAACTAACATGACCTGAACTCCTTGCAAGTAAACATCAATCCCTAACTTCTAGGATCTTAACATGCATTACCGAAGTGTTATCTTTTACTCCAAACAGTTAACTTAACTCAAGGTGGGTTCCACCTTCCATGTGGGCATCCCATGTCCTCCTATTATTTAGGAACTCATCTTGGATTCCCTCACATGTTCCTATCATTTAAAATTAATTAAAAATAACAATTAACATGTTCATTTCATTCAAATTTAATCTCTTTCTAATCCTAGTGTTGGGGAACACTTTCTAAGGACTTAGGAGATACATGAAATACTGTTTAGGATTGCAATTAAATGACATCCTATTCCCAACATTCTCCCACTTGACATTATACATTGCAATTATTCTAAACAAGAATCATTATTATAAATCAAGTATAGGACTTAAGGCCAATGGCCTTCCTACACCCACTAATCAATCCATGCCAACTTCAAATGCAACCTACAGAATCATGAAGCTCCAAGCACATGATTAATACTCAAAACCAAGAGAACTTTTGTAGGAATTGGTTTCATAAGATAATCTACAACATTAATCAAAGTGTCAACTTTTTCAATTAATACCTTCCCACTCTCAACCATTTCTCGCACAGAGTGATACTAAACATCAACATGCTTTGTATGATCATGATACATAGGATTTTTGGCTAAACAAATAGAACTCTGACTATCACATTCAAGTTTAACTTACTTGCAATTAAAACCAATACCTTTTCCCAAGTATCTATAGCCAAGTTGCCTCTTTGGAGGCATGTGAAACTGCTGAGTGTGTTGAACTCATGTCCAACCAAGGTGTAGGCTTCTTGGCCTTTACTATTGAAAAATATTTTCTTACAAGTAACCATTCCAACATATATCTCTTACCATAAGAGAATTCAAGCCTCAGATCAACACACTTGATCGTTTTCACCTATTTTTCATCTCACACACTTTGTACAACAATTCTCCTTACATTTATACCCTCCACGACCTAAAACAATATCAATTAGGTCATCCTTAATGAAATGTATACACCTCAATCGTGTAACACCAAATAGGTCAGCACCAAACACTTCCACAACATAAATAAGTGAAGTCAAACCATTCTTTAATTGGGACCCAAATCTACACCAGCACACTTCTCAACACTTCCTCAATCAACAATTATCCTTCACAATTAGTGCTAGCACACCAAGTCAACCAAACCTACACTAACACTAAAAAGTGACACCAAACACACTTTTCAATATCTAGAAACATTCACAAACCACACAACACCATTCTACACTATTCATAAAACATCTCAAAATACTATAGAATCATCAAAATATTCTACACAACTACTCCAACCACCTGAAAACTCAAGAACACCTTCATTCTATACAATTAGACATACTGGCACATACATCTAGCACATCAAACAATCTTTTGGAACAACTCAGAGCATGAGACTTCAAGGGAAGGTAGATAAAAACATTATAAGAAATTTCCTAGATCTACAACACTAGAAACTTCACTACGAAGAAATATGGAGCAATCTCATTTCTCCCAGACACCTTGTTTCATTAGACAGATATACTAACAAACACATCTTCCACTATAGAATGGGCCAAAAAATGAAACTCTAGATATAACACCTTTGAACACCTTTGATCATCAAGCCCAAACTGCATGGGAACATCTTCAATCATGAAGAAATGCAAAGAAAAACATTGAACATCACTCAGTCACATTGAACTTTCCTTTATTCAAATTTTCTCAAAAGCACTTAGAAACCAAGTGAACCAACTTCATCAACAATATTACTGACATCTTTGCAACACATCTACAACATCTACAACACTTTCAAACTTCAATAATTTCCACAAACACAAGTCGGGGTAATAACCTCTACAATTATACTAAAGTATGTTGGTATGTGGTGACCGATCATGCTATATTGTACACTCTTCATGTATCCTCATCGGGGTTCGGGGGTGACAACCCCTAAGAATTTTTTCTCCTATTTTTTTGCTTCGTCACTGACAAGATAAAAAAAATGAATTTGTAAAACCCTAATTCTAGAAGCTTCTAAAAGGCTCGTAATAAGTGGTTGGGAGGTGCATTATTTGCAAGATTGTAATATTTTTTTGCACTGGATAATAAAATCATTGGATGGATGCAGTTTTGTGGATGTAGCCTAGATTGGGCGAACCACATTAAATTCTCTGTGTTGTCCTATTGCTACTATAATTTTTCTGTGTGTTTTATTTCTCTATTTTATTGATCAATTTTGCATTTAACTATTAGATATCTTCCTTCTAACCCTAACAAAGTAGGCCATCAATGAAAACACCAACAACATTTTGTTGACATTAATACTGACAACTTCGTAATTTCACAACTCCAATGCTATGGGTTGAGATTATCAACACCAACAACATTCCAGTACTCTCTCCATACAAGGGGTTGACATCAATGACAACACCCAAGCAACTCACAAACAACTCCATCATCTACAAACTTCCAACAATCTCCCCCTTTGTCATTGATGGCAACACTTGCTTTCTAAAAAATCAACACCAAAAGTAGCAAACAACAATACTGCAATAAGCAATACTCCCCCCGACTAGGAAAACTCTTTACTCTTCATCCTTTCTCTTCATAGACGACTTCTCCAACAACACCAGCAACACCTACACTCTATATCACTCTCCTCCTTTGCTCCTCAAAGAATGCTTCTCTATACTCTATCCCCCTATGGTTTTCAAACCATATCCACTCCTACAACTCTCTCCATGTTTTTCTTTTTCCCTTTATGTTTTTTTAATCACTTTAAATTTCTCTCCCCCTTTGACATCAATGGAAAAGGGCCATAAACTCATCCAACTCTCTTGCTCTCCCCCAGTGACAACATACAAAGGGAAACACCTACATACACCACTCATTCTTTTGCACTATCTTCTTGCATACTCCCCCTTAGGAGTACACAACATGCTCCAACTAACTGCACCAACCAACAACCACTACTACCTACTCCCCCTAAGAGGTAGCCTTCAACATCAGTCCAGGACCAAGAGATATATTTTGAAGTGCTTCCAAAATAGATGCAGTGCATCTAGTTGAAAGGAGGGGCAATAACCCCTAACTTCTCTCAAAGATACTCAAAAGTATCTTTTGGAAGATCCTTTGTGAAAATATTAGCAACCTGATCCTTAGCAGGCACATACTCCAATTTCACCTCATTCTCTGCAAATTTGTCTCTCAAGAAATGATACCGAATTGAGGTATGTTTTGTTCTTGAATGCATTACTAGACTCTTTGAAATATTGATTGCACTTGTATTATCACACATGATAGGAATAGGTTCATCATATGAAACTTTTTTATCATTCAATATTTGATTCATCCACAACACCTGTGTGCAACATGATGCTACTACAATATATTATGCTTCTATAGTAGATAATGACACTGAATGCACTTCTTACTTAGCCATGAAACCAACTTTCTTCCAAGAAATAAAGCACCACCACTTGTACTTTTCCTATCATCTACACATCTAGCCCAATATGCATTTGTATATGCACTCAAGGAGAAGTTAGCATCCTTAGGATACCACAAACCATAATTTGGAGTTCCCTTCAAATATCTGAATATCCTTTTCACTGCTATAACATTAGTTTTTTGGGACCTTCTTGAAATCTAGCCACAAGAAAAATTGAATGCAAGATATCCGATCTAGTAGCAGTAAGATATAATAGTCCACCAATCATTGATCTATACTTGCTTTAATCTATATTAGGAGATTCATCATTCTTACTTAACTTACAACTAATAACCATATGAGTACATACCAGTTTAGATTCATCCATTCCAAAATTCTTCAACAATTCTTTAACATAATTAGACTGTGATATGAATATACCTTTCTTTGATTGACTGATCTACAAACCAAGGAAGAAATTCATCTCCCCACACATTGACATTTAAAAATATTTATCCATTTCCTCTGAAAACTTCTTGCACATATCTCTTTTTTCCTCCAAAGACTATGTCATCAACATATACTACCATAATAAAAAAAAATTCTCCTTCAACTTTGAAATACAAATTGCTATTTGTAGTACCTTTTCTGAATCCTTGCTGCAACAAGTACTTATCTAACATTGCATACCAAGCTCTAGGAGCTTTCTTTAGTCTATACGATAATTTCTTCAATCTGAAAACCATATTTGCATCTTCTAAGAATTGAAAACCTTCTAGTTGTTCAATGTATACCTCTTCTTCCAACTCACCATTCAAGAATGCAGATTTCATATCCATCTGATATAGCTTGAAATATTTATGTACTACAAAATCTAAAAAACATCTGGATAGCTTCCATTCTTGTAACTAGATAATTTTTTCTTCAAATTCTATACCTTCAACTTGTGAATAACCCTTACACACAAGTCTAGCCTTGTTCCTAACAAATTTTCCATCTTTATTCAACTTGTTTTGAAATACCCACTTAATACCAATCACATTCTTATTTGTTGGTCTTGGGACCAATTCCCAAATCAGATTCTTCTCTATCTGTTATAACTCTTCCTTTATTGCTTTGATCCAATTTTCATCTTTGCATGCCTCAATCACTATTTTTGGTCCCACCTTAGAAAGTAAACAAAAATTTACTTGTTCTTTTGTCATAGTATCTTTTCTCCTTATTAGCACACATTTTCTCTTATCTCTAATGATCTGATCTTTTGAATGATTCCTCTTCATATACTTAGGAGTATTAGGATTATTTTTCGAAGCTTCTTCCTCTTCAACTATCAACTCTTTTCCTTTGTCTTCAACCTTTTCTTCTTCATTGCAAGGGGATTCATTATATTCATATTCTTCTATTAGTAATGAACTTTGATGTGTTTCCTCATCCACTTTGACACTTACACTCTCAACAATCTTCTTCAACATTTTATTGTAGCACCAGTAGGCCTTGCTTCTTGTAGAGTATCCAAGGATGATTCCTTCATTATATCTCACGTCAAACTTATCTATTTCACATTAGGGGGTTTACCATACCATAACTCATAGGGAGTCTTTGAACTATTTTCTCTTGCTTGACCTTTGTTAAAAATGTAGACTGTAGTATGAATTGATTCTCTCCAATAGACATATGAAAGATTAGCTTCCTTCATCATTGCTCTAGTTGCTTCCTAAACTATTCTATTTTTCCTTTCCACAACTCCATTCTACCAAGGAGTTCTAGGGGCTGAAAAATGCCTCTTTATTCCATGATCTTCACAAAAAAAAACTCATTGGAATTAAACTCACCACCTTCATCAGACCTTAAACATTTTAATTTCAGACTCATTTCATTCTCAACCATAGCCTCAAATGCTTTAAAATTTTCTAGAGCTTATGATTTTTCTTTGAGAAATGTAACCCAAGCCATTCTAGAATAATCATCAATTAATAACATGAAATACCTATCACCACATGAGCTTCTAATTTTTGTAGGTCTGCATAGATCTATATGCACTAACTCCAAGGGAATTTTGTTAGAATATTCTTTTGTCTTGGATCTTGCCTTTGTTTTATTTCCAACTTTACATTCTTTATAGATTGCATTTCAATAGGCTTTGTAATCTTTGGTAAATCTCTCACAACATCAATAGAACTCATCCTTACTAGGCTATCAAAATTAATGTGACTCATTCTTCTATGCCATAGCCAACTTTCATTAGTTTGAGACATAAAGCACTTTGCACCACTACCTTTGAGTTGATAGACATGACCTCATGTCCTTGTTCAAGCAATGACTAGAATACCAAAGCTTCCTTTTTCGATTTCACAACCATCATTCTAAATTACAAGATTTTATCCTTTGCTACAATTTTTTCTACACTTAGAAGATTATGTCAGAGACCCTTGACATAAAGAATGTCATTTGTATTATGCTTTCCATCAAAACTAATTGAACCTTTTCCACAAATCTTAGCAGATGTATCATCACCAAACTTAACAAGACCACCATCATACTTTTCAAGCTTAAAAAACTTACTCGTATCACCTTTCATATGATTTGAGCATCCACTATTAACAATCCAGTAATTCTTCTCCTCTCTAGCATGAAAAGCAGTTAACATAGTTCCTTCAATGTTATGACCTATTTTGGAGCACTTTCCTTACACATGTTTCAAGATTATTAGAATTAGTTCCAAAATTTAAAGCCATGAACAAACATTCATCACTTCCTTCATCCAGATAATCCAATTCTTCATCATCTGATACACCAATGTCCTTTTCAACATAATAACTCTTCTTGACAAATTTACCCTTATGATCCTTTTGTTTGTCATCAATAACTTTGATTGGATATTTAGATGCATAATGACCTATCTTTCCACAATTGAAAATTTTGAAAGGTAGCTTACCTCTATATTTTCCAGTACCCTTTTTCAATCTCCTCACAAATTTTTCTTCCACCTCATCAAGATCATCTAGATCTAATCCATCCTCCTTTTCCACTTTGTAGAATTTAAAAGCAATTTCTTTGTTTGTAGTATCTTGACCAAAATCTCTTATTTCAAAAGAAGTTAAAGCACCAAACATCTGATCTCTAGAATAATTATCCAAATTTTGAGCTTCCTTAATAGCAAAAACTTTAGGACTATTTAAGCTTTAGGTAGAGTTCTTAATACCTTTTTCACCACTTCGCTTTCATCCAACTTTCCACCAAGACCTTTGATGTAATTAACAACTTCATCAACTCTAAGCATGTAGGTAGTAATATCTCCATCTTAAGACATCCTTAAGGTTTCAAATTGGTTTGTAGATCTACATCTTCACTTGTTTGACTTTGCCATCTCCTTCATAGATTCCTTCAAGATTTTTCTAGATATCTTTAGTAGACTTGTAGCTTATAACCTTCACAAGTTCTAAATCAATAGGGCCACTCATGATTGCATTCCTTTCTTTTCCATTGTTCTGATATGCCTTGATCTCATCATTAGTTGATGGCCCATTTGCAGGCATAGTATAACATCTTTCAACAGACTGCCAAACACCAAATCCAAGGGAGACTAATTAATTCTCCATCCTAGCTTTCTAGTTGGTAAATTTTTTTCCATCGAATAAGGGAGCTTTGACATCTTTCCTATGCACCATCTAGATCTACCTCAAGCAGTTAAGCTTCTTCTTGGGAACCATAAATCTGATACCAATTGTTAGAAGCAAAACTTATAATAATATTCCACTTCAAGTGGGAAACCTCCTAATTTTCTTTGAGGGGGATACCTCCAATATTCTTCAATAAGAACACAATACTCAACATGATGATGAAATAAGACTCACAACCTCTTATATATACATATTTGTGCCTAGGATATCACCTAGGCCGACTTAGATAACCCTATATAAGACCTAGGCTGACCTAACTAACTAAATAACAATATAATAATGATAATATGACTTAATTAAGAGTTAAGGTAGCCACAATTTGACTACTCATAACTTGATACACACTATAGGGGTAAGGGCATAACAATGAGTCCCAAGAAAACTTTTAAAAGCAGTGTTTTGTAACAAGTGCACAAGATTTTCCCTTTATCCAATCTACCTAAAATAAATTGTTTATGTTAGTATTATGCTTCATCTACAAAATCCACTTTTTACATGTCATGAATGAATGCATTTGGTATTTTTAATATTTCTCCCAAAACCCATGTTCAATCATTTCTATCAAAAAGTTACCTCAGGACACTTTGCAACTATTTTTGAGATAATTTGTAAGTTTCCTCCACTCATCCGATTTGTGTGAAATAAATTGGGTTTGTTAGCTTTATGTTTAAGCTAATCAAATATAGTTTTTCATTTCAGTTTTGAGTTGATTTCCTATTTTATTTTCATCTCCCAAAAGTGTTCTTTAGTCCACATACACACGTAAAGGAAATTACAAGATTCCTCAAAGAATTCTCTCACCTAAGGGTTGAAAGTAGATTTTAACTTGAGGGGTCTCATTTCTTGAATGAAATAGAAGAATAGGTAGGTTCATTCACCCCATTTTTCCCTTTCTATTTATAGTAATTTTGGTGAAACATTCCAAATTTAGTATAAAACCTTATATGTTATGAACCCTACCTCAATTTTTCTATGTTTCATTTTGGTGAACCGGACTGTTTAAACATTCTAATTTCTAATTTGGAGTGAATGCAAGCCCTAGATCTAGGGTTTGAGTTAATTCATTTCATTTAGGGTTTCTAAATTTGGCATAAATTTGCATTACATATTATGTGTAAACTTGCATTTTGCATTCATTTTAAATCTAAAAATTCAACAAAAATTACATAATGTTAGATTGATTTTACATAGTATTTACATAATCTCATACTTTCAATCACTTAAATCAGAAAATTGGATCAAAATTTCATTTCAAAAAGTGTCATATCTAGTTCATCATTTGTCATTAATTTCACTTGCATTTAGACATCAAATTCTAGAAATTTTGTTACAAAAGTTACACTCTGAGACCTGGAATAGAGAACACATATAATCACTCAGGAATTGCATTTCTCATTTTTAAAAACCCTGAACTGGGACCCATTCACCCATGGGAAAATGAGTCCTTCAATGCCTATAAAAACCATCTTTTCTAAGATTTTTTGTGGTTTTCTGTACTTCCTAGAGCTGTTGGTAACCCATTGTTTCAGTCTGGAAATTTTTAAGAATTTTTTTTATGCATCTAGGTCCAAATATCCATTTATTACATCCATTTTAAATTCATTCCAAAATTATTTCATTAGTGAAAATCATTAGATAGATGAAATTGTTTACATTCCTGGAACTTTATATAATATGGATAAAAGTACTTTTCACTTTTGAGTACACAATGTTTACATTCTTGAAGCTTCTCATAAGTTGGATAAAAGTACTTTTCATTTTTGGATGCAAAATTTTTAAATTCTTGAAGGTTTGCATAAGTTGGATTAAATTACTTTTCATTTTTGGGTACATAATGTTTACATTCCTGAAGCATTGCATCAGTTGGATAAAATTACTTTTCATTTTTGGGCATACAATGTTAGTATCTTTCCTTTCTAAGCATGCCAAGAAAAATATCATTAACATATCTCCCACTTATTAGATGTTTTAGTGAAAGAGAATACAATAGTGGACAATCATGACAATCAAATTTGGTCTTCTCCCAATATCTCTCCTATTTGTGAAGAATATATTTTGGTGTTAGAAGATCCAATAAATGAGAGTTATGAGAATCCTATTTGTCTCTCTTCCCCTACCTCTCCCATTTGGGAAGACATTGTTGGATACAAGGATGAGACCATTGACACATCCCCTAATATCAATCTACCTATTTCTCTTATTTGTAAGAATGATTTGATACAATTGAATGCAATCTTTGATAAGCAAGAAAATATAACCATTGATGGCTCCCCTATTTGTGATGAAGTTATTTTAGAAGAACCAACAAGTGAATGTCATGAAAATCTAGTTTGTTGCTCACCTAAAAAATCTCCTACTAGGGAAGATATCATGGTGCAAGAAAATGACAACATTGACATATGTCTTTCAAACAATGGTAATGTGGCTTCATTATATGAAGATGATGAGGTGACATTAGACTCTCCTTCACTAAAAGATAATCAAAATAAGGATGTCTTTGGAGGTTATGAACATTAGATATCCCTTGAAGTGATATCCTAGGCCAATTCTTATCCTTTATCCACCATCACATCAACCTCAAGTTCAAAAAAATCATGTGCTTATCTTAGAGCCACCTAAAAAGAAACCATTAGCCCCAAGAGATATCTTGAACTTTACAATGCAAATTGACAGTAACAATATTTCGTAGCAATCAAGCTACAATACCATTGCTCACACATATAATACAAGGAACAATAGGCAACCGCAAACCACTCACATTTCATTACCATTGCCTCAACCTATCTTGCCTAGTACTCCTCATTTTCCTTTACATAGTGGAAAGGAGTATGATCTTGTTAAACAACTTAAAAACACTCCTGCTAATATATCCTTATGGAATCTTATTCAAGCCTCACCTAGTTATCATAGTATGCTTGAAAATGCATTGCAACAAGCTATGGTTCCCCCTAGTGCAAACCCGAATGACATAGTCACCCTAGTTCAAGGAATGAATGCAAAAAAAGAATGAAGCTTTCATTATAGTAGCTATACATAATCAGGTAGGGATAAAGAGACCCCTTGTTGACAATGGCTCAGCCCTTAATGTGTGTAGAATAAACCTTTTGGGAAATATTGGAGCAGAAAAAATCCAAATTCAACCTAACTCTTTATCTATTCATGGGTTTGATAATGTAGGAAAACAACCGCTTGGTGTGATAACATTTCCTATTAGAATTGGAAAGGCCGCATTGCAAAATCCTAAATTCATATCATGCCCAATAATCTTTCATATAATCTTCTCTTGGGTAGACCTTGGATTCATGCAATGAATGGGGTTCCTTCTACCCTTCATTGTAAAATGAAGTATGTCTACAACAACAAAGTGTATACAATCAAGGTTGATCCTGAACCAAAAAGTTGTTTCCAAAATGAGAAAGACAAGGAAAATCCTTTGAAAACATTGACACCAACTACACAATTAGAACCCGCATAAGGGAAAGAAAAAGAAAAGGATATTGACAAAGTTACAAAGTTATTGGATGATGACTGAGGTTCCTTAGATTTCACACCTACATTCATAGGATAATACAAGATCATAACAAAAAAAATTGAAAAGGGGAAAGAACCAGCAATAATGTCAACACAAAATTTGAAAGCATCCACTTCAACCACTTTAGAAGAAGAAAAAAATTACATAACAAAATTTAATGAAGTTGATTATGAACAACCACCGAATCCAAAAGAAATGAAAAAGCTTTATGGAAGAGGTTATGAACTTATGAAACAACTTGGTTATAGTGGAAAAGGATGTGGTGCTAGAGAATAAGGTATTTGTGTCCCTATAGAGCCTAACACACAAGAAACCACTAGTGGTCTTGGTTATTTTCCATTGCAAGAAACAAAAGCATCAAAGAAGCCTTCACTCAATACCAACACTATTACAAAAAGATTTTTTTAACACAACTTTAACCTTGGTGCATCCTGAACTATTTGATACTACATGTGGGAATATCTCATTAGATATGCATCAACTTGATACTTTGTCTACTCATTATAATCAATAACATTAGTTGTTGCTCCTTGTCATGTGGTAGTCGTAGTATCATAGAATATTCACTACCATACATAAGGGTATAAACTTGGCTTTATGCAATCATATTTTCTTTTCTCAAGGAGTAGCATATCATCATCCATTTTTAGCTCACTTTTTTCCCTTTGGGGGGGAAAGGGGTTAGGTAGCCTTGTCCTAGTATGACACTTGTCATTGCCTCTTTTGAGATAGTTGACCACCTTCCATGTATATTTAAGAGAAAGCTTGGGATGTGGATGGCATGCCTTAAGTTGTCTTGCATGTGGCATACTTTCTTTCTATGTTATCTTTAGCATTACATTTTGGGGGAAACCTCTTATTCATGACATAGCTTCATTTGGAAACATATGAATTGGCATAGGGATTTCCAAATAAGCTCTCATATCTCCTTTATTGTTAGCATTTATCATTTGTTACTTTCAAGTAATTGCTCACAACATGGTGCTTATCAATTTCTTTAAATTGGGGGCATAGATTGGCTTATCATTTTGAAAATTTTGACTATATCTTATGTTGTCTTATCCTATTTGCACTTTTTTCATAAGTGTTTCGCATAACACAACTTGTTAACCTCATGAATCTCAAACCCTTTTCACGACCACCAAGCATAACACACTTTTCTTGCATGTGGATCCTTGCCTTGTTTGTTCATAGGTGCTTAGCATAACGTAGCTTGTTAGGCCTTATGAAGCTCAAAGTTTATATTTTTTTTGTGGTGCCTTATTGAAGTTATCAAAGGTATAGCTTTGATATGGTATGGGAGCCTAATAAGATTCTCTCATTTTCCACCCTTGGGGGCTCACCTAGTCAGAGTTCCATTAGCCCGTGTGAGCATGTGTGTTTTTTGCATAGTGGACAACAAGTTCTGCTTGTGAACATTTTTTAGACAAACAGCTAAGGCCTAATCCAAATCAAGTTGGATAGACTGTTGAAGCTTGATCCACCCATTTTTTGTTTTTTGTTTTTTTAAGTCTTTGATATTGTATGTTTGTGTATACATCTTGTGTGTGTCCCTTTGTGCTTATGTTAGTTTTCCATAGGATCTTGACCATACGAGCTTGGCCACCTCCTCGATCTTTGTCATCGTATCTTACTAACATTCATACACTTGGACCCCTCTTGACACGTGTTTTTCTACTTTAGTCTGATTTTGTGCTTGTGCTCATCCTCTCACTAAAGTGGGGGCTAAATGTAGTGATGGAAAATGTAACCCTTTATATTTTCTCACTTGTTTGGGCCTTCCTAATTTAATTTGGACTTAATAATTCCTTAATTTAGTGTTGTAAAATGTATTTATTTACACTTTCACATTTATTTAGGGTTATCTTAATTAATTGGGCTTAATTAGGCCTTAATTAGCCCTATAATTCATTTACAAGCCTATTAAATTACATTTTCTGAAGGGGATACTCAACATTAATTAATGCCAATACATAACACTTCACATTGAGCAATATGTGTTCCAAGAATTAAGGCCTAGGACCCATTTTCCCATGGGTGAATGGGTCCTCACTAAGACCTTGAACCAATTTTTAAATCATGTTTTGGTGGTATTTTTATCACCCCAAAATAAAATTTCAAATGATGGCTTGTAATGTTTAATTTTCGGGAAATTAAGGATAAATGTCTATAAATACAAGGTTATTTTATCAAATCAACTAGAAGTTTTGAAGAGCAATTTCACAAGAGAAAAGATTATTGTCAAGAGCATTAAAGAGAAAATTTCTTCATCATTTGTCACATCATTCAAGATCTCAAGCATCATGTGAAAGCTATGTTCATTCATGCAAGTTTTTGGCACTAACATTGTGATGTAGGTTTAAAAAATTCAAGTCAAAGATCTAAAGAAAGATTCAAGAATCAAGATCCACATCCATTGAATCCATTTCATGCAAGATCAACATCAAGATTTCAGATTTCCAAATGTTTTTCCAAGGTTTTGGTGGGTTGCAACATTGAATTTGTTCATTCATCATTCATTCATGTTTCATTGTTTCAATTCAAGGTTTAATTACCAAAACGGGTTTTGACCAAGGAAAACCCCCATTCACCAAAAAAATTTCCCTCTCTTTGTGTGTTGTAGATTTGTAGGTTGAAGAAAAGTTGAAGATCTCAAAATTGAAAAATTGCAAAGTTGCATGTGCTGTCACCTATGTCATCATCTCACAGAAACTCAAATCTCATGTTTATTTTTTACTACCTGATTATGAAACATAGAGAATATGGAAGTGCAGACATAGGATCAGAGGACCTAGAAACCAAATTTAGAAAGCTCAACAAAGACCCATTTTCCAATAGGCGAATGAGTCCCAAGAAATCTTTTAAAAATAGTATTTTGTAACAAGTGCACAAGATTTTCCCTTTATCTGATCTACATGAAATAAATTGTTTCTATTAGTTTTATGTTTCATCTAAAAAATACACATTTTACATGTCATGAATGAATGCATTTGGTATTTTTATATTTCTCCCAAAACCCCTATTCAATCATTTATGTGAAAAAGTTACCTCAAGACACTTTGCAACTATTTTTGAGATAAGTTTTAAGTGTCCTCCACTCATTCGATTTATGTGAAATAAATTGTGTCTATTAGCTCTATGTTTAATCTACTCAGATTTGGTCTTGCATTTCAGTTTTGAGATTATTTTCTATTTTATTTTCATCTCCCAAAACTGTTGTTTAGTCCACGCGCACACATAAAGGAAAATGCAAGATTCCTCAAAGAATTCACTCACCTAGAAGGGTTGAAGGTGGATTTTAACTTGACGGATATCATTTCCTGAATGAAATAGAAGAATAGATAGGTTCATTCACTCCATTTTTCCCTTTCTATTTATAGTAATTTTGGTGAAACATTCCAAATTTAGTATAAAACCCTAAATGTTATGAACTCTTCCTCAATTTTTCTATGTTTCATCAGCATAAGACCATGCAAAATTAACTTTTCTTTCTGAAAATAATGAAGTGAAATTTGGTTTTTATTCAGTGGTCAAAGATGATGCAAACTAAATGATTCTAGTATTTTCCTTTATCCCAAGATTAACCTCTTCTAATTTTTCTACTAGCAATGATGATCTCTCTTGGTCAATGGGGAGATCACCTAGCCCTCCATCCTTAGGCGCCTCAAAGAGGTTTTCACCCTCGAATACGTCCTTTATTTTTACTTTTTCATGGTCTAAAGGTTTCTTTTAGTTTTCACCTAGATACCTATTCTTTTTGTTTTTATTTTTCTTATTTTTCTCACTTTTACAACTAGAGGGAGGAGCAGATTCTCCAAAATATGTTGCATTGTCAAGTTCAATGATGAAGCCAACTTTATGGTCCCCACTTGGTATTCCTTCACAAATTCCCATGAACTCAACAATTGCTTCATCATTCTCAAATCTGTCTAAATTCAATGGTCCTTGTTGGTCCCAATCTATCAATTGTGGGTAGACAAGGGGTAAGCCATCATCAGTATCATCAAGGGTCAAGGAAAATATGGTAAAGATAGAGGTATAATCAAGATCCTAAAAGGAATCAATCTAGATATTAATGTCCATAATATTGGTCGAGGAAGATAATTCAAACTCTTGAAAGGTCTTGGATAGGTCATATTCACTAGATGTATAGGAATCCCATTCCCAATCATTAGAATCAGTTTCAGCATAGTCCTCAAATTTCTTGATTTCATTTGAAACATTAACGTTCTCACTCAAAGGCAACTTAGTACTAGGAAGACTCACTTTTGATGGTACATACCCTAGCCCAATGTACTTTGGTAGTTGAGGAGGTAGTATCAATTCTTCCATTCCATGTTTGTTTAGGCCAAGACCACTATGTCCATCATATCCTTGTTGCTTCATGATTTTGAACGCTTTTGGGTACTTCAAAACCAATAACTATTTAAGCTCAATGTCTTCTTCATCTCTGTAAATCCATGTAAAAATTTCCTCACCTATAGGCTCTTTTCTTAATTCCCCCCATTTGATGAATGTGGTATGAGGGTTGCAGATAATAATCTTAGGCTGAATAGGATAGGGTTTTTCATAATACTTTGGTGATTTAGGTAGCTTTCTAACAAAAAATAATATCTCCATGTATTCCCCACATCCCTTATCATGGATATGGACTTTGGCTTTGTAAGGTGTGGTGAATGGAGTGGATTATTTGATGAGGGAAGATGGATCAATGTAGTGTGTGAGACGAAAGATGAAGCTTCTCGATTAATGGGTGATGCTTAGTAGTTCCTCTCAAGTAATTGCAGTACTGGAAAGGATCGAGATCACTTGGTATGGTAATTTCAAGGCCATTATAGGGAAACTTCAGGCATTGATGGTAAGTGGAAGGTAAAACTCTCATGGCATGAATCCATGGGTGACCTAGGAGAAGATTGTAAGGCAAGCCCATATCCAAGACATGGAACATTTTGTTTTGAATAGCGGGGCCAACCCTTATGGGAAGTGTGATCATTCCTTCGGATGAGTGCTCAACATCATCATAAGCCTTGACAACAATTTTTTTAGATCGATCTATGCAAGCCTTATAGAATCCCAATGTTGTAACCAATTTTAGGGTACAATTTTAGGGTACATATGTTCAAACCTATTCCACCATCTACCAAGACTCATCTGATTTTATGTTTATTAATGTAGACTTCAAGATGTAGGAGATCATTATGAATTGTATTTTGTGTAGAAAGATCTTGTTTAGAAAAGGTGACATGGTGGGGTGTAGCTAGGTATCCAACCATGGCCTAAAATTGGTTGACATTTAGGTCAGAGGGTACACATGTATCTTGCAAGGCTTTATCGAAAATGGCTATGTTCTCTAGGGAAATGCAAAGCAATTCAAGTATGGATATTTGTGTGAGTGTCTTTCCTATATGATCTAAGAGATTGTATTGACTTTTTGGTTGTGGATTAGAGCCAACCCCTTGCAGGGTCACCTTAGCTCTATGGGTAGTAATGACACATTCTAAACTTTTATTAATGGTGATGGTAGCAACATGATTATCAAGGGCTCGAATGTGATTAATGGTATAGTCATGTGCAACGTGGGTATAATTAGCATTATTATTATTTCCCAAACTAGAGGCCTTCCCTTTCCCATGGTCTTGCAAGGGAGTTTTGAATATGGTGTGATCATCATTGATTTTTCCTTGTGAATTATCCATTGATATATCTCCTTGTTCAATAAGATCTTGAATGAGGTTTTTGAGTTTCCAACAAGATGATGTTTTGTGTCCTTTTCCACAATGGTATTCAAATAATTCATTTTCATTCCAAAAAAAAATTTAACCAATGTTGGTTCATATCTCTTAATGTTTGGAAGCTAAATGAAGCTTGACTGTAAAAATTTCTTCAAAACCAACTCAATGGGTTCCCCTATGGGTGTGTATGTTCTTTTAGTGCATGGAGGTCATTTATTGGTGTAATTAATTATTTAATTACACTTTAGGATAAGTTTACTTAGGTAATTATTTATTTCCTAGGATAATTATCTTTTAATTCTTATCTTATCTTATTGAGCTATCTTTTTGCTCAAGATAAGATTAGGGTTGCTTTTTCCTGCTTTCTTGCATCATTTCCTTTTCGAAGGCTTTTGTATTATTTGTAAAATATTATTCTCAATAATCAAGAATTCTGATTTTTGCTTGCACAAACTTTCTCTGAGAGTTTACAGAACATCTTTCTTTTTTGTTCTCAATATTTGTTGCATGTGATAGGTGATTGCTTGCAGGTGATTCTTGGGGACTGTGAAGCTGGTTTTTCAACTTCTACATGGTATCAAAGCTCTAGATCTGTTGCTGCCTATTCGTATTTTGAAGATATTCTCTCACAACATCTTTTTATGTGCAAGGGTTTTATTCCAGTATTTTTTTTGTCAGATCAATGGGGTTTTTCATCATTTTTTAAGAAAATTTGACTTTGATCTCTCAAACAGTTCATTCTAGTGCAAAACTAACTCCATAGATGCGCTCAGAAGGCCCAAAAACCCCTATTTTCATATAAAATATGATAGGGTTTGCTGAAAATTAATTTTTTAGTGTTTTTGGAAAATTTCAAAACAATTGCCAGAAAAATCTATACGGATCCGTACCGCTGCATCGATTTCTGTACCATTTTGATTTATGTGCTACCTCAATTTTTGTGCATGAAGGTTCAGCTAAATATTTTATTAATTTTTTCATCTTTAAATTAATAAAAAATTTGGTTTAAAGCCTAAATGAGCATATTTAGTAAAATGGTCATATCTTGAGCATATGGTCTCCGTTTTTCGAAAACGAGATATCATCTGAAAGCTGCTTCTGACGCCGTTCCAATGGTGCTGGTATTTTTTTCTGATTTTTCTATTTTGATGCCTTTTTCGCCTGTCAAAGCTAGAAGTTGTTGTTTTCACTCTGAAAGGCGTAACTTTTGCATCCTGGCTTTGTTTTTCGAAAACAAATAGGCGTTGGAAAGCTAGTTCCACCCTCTTCTCAGATCTTAGACTTGTTTTTTGCCGAATTTTTAAAAATTATCTAATTTATTTGTTAGAACTCAGCCTTTATTTTTTGAGTTATTTTCTTGGGAAACGTGCAATCAGGAGTTTTTTTAGATCCAAGAGGAAAATTTTTTACTTGAGAGTATATTACTATTGTTTTCTATCATGGATTTATACAACATTGCACCCCTTACTCCATTCAACTATTTTGGTTGGAAAAAACAAATGGAAATTCACTTGAAACATAAAGGGTTGTATAGGGTAACCATGGGTACAGAAATTGAACCTACAGGTGCTATTGAAAAGAGAAAATGGTTTAATAGGTGTAATGAAGCTTATGGCACATTATGTCTGTCTCTTTCATCTGACCTCCTTTTCCACATTGAATCGTGCACTACACCAAATGAGATATGGGATACTTTGGAGTCCTTGTTTGGGAAGCAGGATATTATGAGAGGTTTTTAGTTAGAGAATGAAGCAAAGTCATCCTAGGGATTTTGATAGCATCCAGAAATTTTTCACCAAACTCAAGTCTCTTAGATTACAGTTGTCACAGTGTGGTGTTCAGAAAGAAGACTCTTAGTTGATATTGTCCATCATTTCTAAGCTTGGACCTGATTATTCAGTTTTTGTTTCTACCTTTTATACCACTAGGAATGCACTTGGTACGAGGTTCACTATGCCATCTCTTGATGACTTTGCTTCATCTCTCACTCGAGAGCAAGCTAAGTTAGCTAGCATGGGTATGGTGAAACCTTCTTCCTCTTCACAAGCACTTATTGCATCACAAGAGCCTAGAGATCAAAAGGCTTCTATAGGCAAAGGCAAGGAACAGAAACAAAAGGATTTTGAGCCTCATGAGAAAAAAAAGGAGTCCTCATATTCATCCTCCTCTTCTAAGGGGAAATCATTTAGGAAGGAGAAGTCTACATGTGCATATTGCAAGAGGGAAGGACATGTAGAACATAATTGTTACAAGAAGGACATTGATGAGTTGAAACATCTTCTTCAGAAACATCACATTGATTTTCCTTCTAGGATGTTTGCATCATCTTCTTCTCCTCATTCTTCTTCTTCAGAGCAGTATAACATAGGCACAACTGGTTTACATACTTCATCATATATGAAGGGACATGCTCTTTGTGCTTCTTCAGGTATTGGATCAAGGAGATGGTTTCTAGATTCAGGAGCATCTCATCATATGGCATCTTCGCAGTCTATGTTCACTTCTGAGCCTTGCACTATGTCTCCCATTTTGATGGGAAACAACACTTACATGAGTGTTACAGGGAAGGGGTCTATTAGTTTTGGGGACCACTCCTTTCAGGATGTCTTGTGTGTCCCTCACTTGACACATAACCTTCTTTCCATCTATCAGATAACACACGGGGGCAATGGGAGATCTATGGAGTTCACACCTGATTCGATTATCATCAGAGACTTGGAGAGTAGAGCAGTCATTACTACTGGGATAGTGGATCACTCCTCTTGGTTGTATTCCTTCACTAATTTTGCTACTGGTGGTGCTTCTGTTCCTATAGCTATTCCTCACACTTCGTGTGTGCATCATCATTCAGAGGAGAGATTTGGCTTCTTGACTTCTTTTGTTTCAATGCAGCAGGATCCGGTTGATCATACATCTTTGGAGGTTTCTATTGAGTCTTCACCTACTTTGGCTTCTTCATTTGTTGAGGTCACACCTACTTCTGTGGAGACATCTTGGGCTGCACCTATTCCACCTTCAGAGATTTCTTTCATTCGACCTCTTCCCTCTCACTTCTTTCTAGAGATGCAGTTTCTTCACTTCTTTTGGAGTTACTTCATTCTGGGGGGGATCTGTGGTCTCTTTCTTCCTCTCTTATGGTAGGATTCTTTCACGTATCTTTGTGATGAATGGTGTCCTTGGGGGGTCTTATGGAGTCTTCCATTTTTCATCACTTAGGTAGTTTTATTGCATTCTATTTTGGGGAAGAGTTTTGTTCCCATGTGGTTTTCTCCTTTACCCCATTTGATTTAGTTTGCATTGCATTTGTACATGAGTACTTGATCAGGCCTTGTTGTCGGGACTCATATTTTCATAATAATTTGCTTCTCCCTAAGTTGCACTTATGGGGGGGTATTGGTGTAATTAATTATTTAATTACACTTTAGGATAAGTTTACTTAGGTAATTATTTATTTCCTAGGATAATTATCTTTTAATTCTTATCTTATCTTATTGAGATGTCTTTTTGCTCAAGATAAGATTAGGGTTGCTTTTTCTTGCTTTATTGCATCATTGCCTTTTCGAAGGCTTTTGTATTATTTGTAAAATATTATTCTCAATAATCAAGAATTCTGATTTTTTCTTGCACAAACTTGCTTTGAGAGTTTACAGAACATCTTTCTTTTTTGTTCTGAATATCTGTTGCATGTGATAGGTGATTGCTTGCAGGTGATTCTTGGGGACTGTGAAGTTGGTTTTTCAACTTCTACATCATTTACATTGTTGATTATTTTAGATTGCATTTAATGTCTGATCATGACTGGGTGTTGGTGCATTTGATGTGGATGGACCTTTAAGATGAAGAGCGGGGTGACCTTGATTTACCACTTTAGCATCCACGACCCCATCATTGGTGACATTCTTATTTTAGGACCAAAACTTTCCTTTGTCACTAGGAGTGTTTGGGGTTTCTTTGAAAATATTTACTAGTCCTTTGTCCACAAGAACTTTCTCAATAAAGACCCCCTTTTCAATGGCATGTTCAAAGGTGGTGCAATATTGAATTTGAAGTTGGTTCATCAGTTCTTTGTTTAGGCTCTCTATGAAAATGGTGACCAATTGTTTCTCAGGTATATGGCAGGGACATGTATTAGCCATGTTGTGCCATCTTTGATAGAATGATGTAAGTGATTCTCCTTTTTTTTGGTGGTGCACAATGTCGTTAGGGTTGTGTCACTTTCTATGTTGTATGAAAAAGTGGTTAATGAATCTATCAGCTAATTCACCAAATGTTTGTATCATAGGAGGAATGTGCACAAACCATTCTAGAGCCAACCCTGAAAGGCTTCATGTAAATAATCTCATCAAATAAGTGGGCTCATAAGCGATGTCCATACATATTGTGTTAAATTCTCGTATATGCTCCCTTGGATCCCCTTTCCCTTTGAACTTGTTAAATTTTGGTGTGGTGAAATGTGAGGGGAAAGGTGGCATGTATAAGTTTCTATTGAAATGGTAAGGGCACAATTCCTCCATGGAATATGTCTTCTTAGTTATCCCTAATTGTATGTTTTCCATTTGTTGTTGTATTTTTTGCATATGTTGCATCAAGGTGTCCATGGGGGATGGTGTCATGTTAGGTTGAATTTGCATAAGGGGATCAATATTGGTGTTAAGAGTGTTGTATGATAATTTTGGCACCAATGTGTGATTTAGATTGAAAATTTGTTGTAAAGGATTTGGATTACCTTGTTGATAATGTAGGGTAAACATGGCATTGGTATTGGTTTAATTTTGTGGTACGAAATTGGGATTTTATGTGACATGTTGCGATGGAAGGGGATTGGTGTTCAAATTTGTTCCAAAGGTCATGTTAGTATTAGGGGTAGCATTTATTGTTTGTGTTGGCACTCTATATGTGACAATATGAATCCTCCTTGTTTTGTTTGGTGGATTTTGAATTGCATTGATTAATGGTGTATTGTTTTGTGTGCCAAATGGATTTGCAAATGTCACACCCATAGGATTAGAAGATGAGCTACCAAATGTGAAATTTGATCCTTGGGACATGGATGTGTTCTCTTAGCTCCAAATATTGGTGGATTAGGAATACGTGTAGTTGTTGCAATGTGTGTTGTGGCCCCAAGGGGTAGACTAGTGAACATTTGTTATGAAATGGGTTGACCTTGTGTGAACATTCTTTTATTAGGGCCTTGGGTTTGTGATTGTGTTACTCCCTCTACAATTGTGGAAGTGTCAAAGTCAAAGGGGATTTTATCACCTTTCTTAGCAAGTGCAAGAAAGAATTTATTAGAGTCTGTGTTAATAAGTTCATCCATAATTCATATTATTCCTTGGTCTTGAGTGGCATGTTCAATTTCTTTGAGGATCAAACATTCGTTGACATCAGTTAACATGAGATTAGCAAATGATTTTTTTTTCCCTTTGTGGTGTTTGAGGTGAATTTAAATTTGACCCAAGGTTTGCTTCACTTGTGGGACTTAAAAGGGGATCACTTGAAGATTCCATGTTGTTTCTTTTTCTATGTGATCTTGTTTGAAACATATAAGACTTGCAACCTAGGGATTGATAATGCAAAAGTGATAATGCAAGGTGAGATATGAGACTAAGCTATATTTTTGAAGGTATGAGGATGTCAAATTTTAATGCACCTAATGCTAAGGTTTGAAATGAAATGATGATAATGACCCTATGACAAAGGATATGATGTGAAATGAGACAAAATGGGATTATGACTAAGGTTTAGATATGCAACTAAGATTAAGGTTTCCAAATGAAACTAAGGGGATGCACCTTTGGATCTAAGAAAAAGAATGTCAACCAAGCTATTATAGACCAAGGTAACCAACTAGAATGTCAAGACCTTAGAAGATGAATGTTGAAAGGATGATTGATTTGACAAAGATGAGTCTAAACTAAGACGTAAGTTTGAGACCTAATGATGGTTGACAATTGATTGATAGAAAGATAAGGTCAATAAAAATTGAGAAGTGTAACCATGGACTGATCAAAGATATGGAAGGCCTCCTAATCTGAAATATGAAGGGTTCCTAAATATAAGGATGATCTAAAATCAACTAAGCAATACAAGGTAGGCAACGCAGTCTAGCTAAGCAAACCTAGATGAATATGAAGAAATGGACTAGTTAACTAAGCAAGTCTGTAGCCAAAATGTAAGGTCACTATCATAATGTGATAAGGATTGAGATTGGACAATAATTTCTCTAAAACTTTTGATTTTATAATTGCAGCTCACTATCTCACAGATGCGGTGCAGAGTTTTAAACTTGCAGCTCACTATTCAACATTTGTGGTTCACAATTTGTTTTACTTAAATTTGATGTTTTTGAGTGATTTTCGTTTGGAAATTTTTGAAATATGATTGAAAACACAAAAAAAAAAAATGAAAACACATTTTGTATGTTGACTTGTCAAATCCCTATGTGAATAGTGTATGTTTGAGGATTATTCACCCCAATTTCCACTTGTATAACACAATATCGAAAACACATCAAGCACTTCTTATCCATAAGGTGAATGGCCAATGGAAACACTTTCAGGCCCACAACTTGGAATCTCCTTTGAAGCAAGTGTAAGGACACCTTTAGGGGGTGTATTCACTCTTGTCTTTACAAGAGAGGATAGCTAGGGGCCTCCAAGACTACAAGAATGACCCATTCACCCTCCCCAAAAAGCTACAAGTTAACCAAGAAGTTTACAATAAGCCAGGGATTTATGTCTCATCTCAAGGGAGATGTATGGTGAGTAAATTTGGGGTGTGGTGCTACACCCTTGCACTAAAAGCGACACCAAATAATCTCAATAAAAAGGGTGGTCACTAAAGAAGGTGTGTAGTCACAACTCGAGGCATTGATGCCTTGCGAGCATACAAAAAGCCACTTAAGGATTTAACCAACCCTTCTAGGGTACATTAGAATACCATACATAAATGTGAGTACTTCCCCTTTCAAATTAATAGCATTGTCTAGCAAAGGCTAACGCCAGTTAGGACTTGGCTTTTTCCTTATCCCTTTTATATAGCAGCCCGAGGGAAAAACTGCTTTGGGTCACCAATGATTTCTCCATTAGGATTTGTTTCAAAGGAAAGCCCTTCTAAAAAAGAAAAATAAGATGTAGTGATTTATCTTGCACCCAAGATCACATGAAGTGCAAGGGGAGAGGATACTTTCACTACACCTATGGGTTCTACAACAAAGAGTGTGCAAGCGCACCAAACACAAAAGACACTAGTTCATTTTTAATCCAAAATTGAAATGTTTCCTAATTTAATGAAAGACGCTGATTTTTTCTTAAACCAAAATCAAAATGTTCATAATTTAACCAAAAATGAAAGCACAAAACCTTGTAAAACCACAAATTAGTAGTCTTAAAAAGAGGTCTTCAATCAATGTCCTGCAACAAAAAGATTAGTAGTTTCAAGGGTAATTTATTCTCCAAAATGTAAGCTACACATTGAAAATAGAAGATTAGTAACACCAAAATTCCTAACATAATGCAAACCAAAAGGAAAAACTGAAAGAAAACCCTAAATTGATTTTTTTTACCTTAACAGGCAAATGTGTTGTTCTGGTTAATGCATGCATTACACAGATGTGGTTTAGGGTTTGGCGACTGTGGGAAAATGTATTGATATTGTGGCATTCAGCCTCATGGATGAAGCTCATTATGCATCAAATGAAACATTCTGGTTTTCAACAGTTTCATCACAAGAACCTGCAAATGTGTCGTTATTTGAATTTTCATCACTCTACCAATGATTGCGGCTCACGAACCGGTAAAACAATAAAAATAAAAGCATACAAATTTCTTGTGAATTGGTTAGATTCATGTCGGGTTCACCAATGTAAGAAGGGTAAATTTTGAAATAAGAAGGAAAAGATCAAGTAGCAACCACTCTACCTAAAATCTAAGCCAAGAATGTCAAATCCAAGACAAGAAAGTACAAATAGCATAAGGAAATCAAATGAAAACAAATTTAAACTAAACTCCCCATGCTAAACTTGATTATCTTCCTTGCTTCTCCTTCGTTCTCCTCAAGTTGCAAGATTTCTCTTAGATTTTGGTGTGTCCAAGTACCTGCAATTGACAGTGATTAATAACAATAATTTCAAAGAATGTGGTTGTAAGGTCGGAATGAGGGAGACGACCTCCTTTTATAGAAAATCTTCTCGAACGTACAATCAAGATCAAAAGTCTAGAAGATGCCAAGATCAATGGTTGAGGTTTAATGTACCATGTAGTGGTAGGGTTAGGGATGGATAAGGATAGATGGTCAAGATTGAAAGAAGACCAGAGGGAATCAACAGTTAAAATTCAAAAGAGGAAGTGGAGGGAAAGTGGAGGAATCAAATAATAATTGTTAATTGGAGAAAGGAATCTTGGCAATTAAATAATCTTATTATTTAATTTGGGAGAAGCTTTGGAGGAATAAATAATCAAAAATAATTATTCATTTATGGAGAAAGAGGGAAAATGACATTTAATTAAAATTATTATTATTTGACCATTTAATTAAATATGGAGGAAATGGAATAAGAGATATTTAATAATTAAATTAGATTAATTATTTAATAGTGGAGAGAAGATGTTAAATAAATAGACAAATAATTAAAGTAATTATTTAATTATAGATGAATATTGAAAGGAAAATAATTAAATAAATGATAATTATTTAATTATATAGAAAGAAATAGGATGTTAGGGACGTAATTAAATAAATATTTAAATGGGGCGGTGGGCCTAGCTCGACTGGCTAAAGCATCCTATTGCAGGAAAGAGGTCATGAGGTCTAGTCTCCCCCTTGTCCCCGTGGTACTAGAGGGTGTGTCATGCCAGCATCACCGATCATGTGAAAAAAATTTACTAGGTGCACTGTAGTTTATAGGTCAGCCTGATTGGATGGAACACACAAAATTTGAACTTTTCATCCTCAAACACATATTAATCCTTCAAGCGTATTAGGTTGATGCCAAATAAGACCTAAACATAAAATCCTTCATCTTTTTACCCGATTCACCACACATGGAACTCAAAACTCGATCCCATGTGGAATTCCTACTCAACAAACATCTTGAAGCTTATCTTCAACACTACAACACAAAATATTTATTCACAAAGGAATGTAGAATCTCCACACCAACACTCTGTACAAGAAATAACTACAATATACAACTCAAAACTCGATCACATCTAGAATTCCTACTCAACCAACATCTTGAAGCTTATCTTCAACACCACAACAAAAAATATTCATTCTTGAAGGAATGTAGAATCTCCACACCAACACTTTGTATAGGAAATAACTGCAATATATAGAACCGAACTTTTTCATTCAAATATTCCAAGATACTTCACCAACCAACAAAAAATCTTATATTTAAATGCATTTGTTAATCACAAAATCCCTATATGAATTGTAGAGTGATATCTCTATTTGCGGTGGAGTGCGGACCCAAAAACTAACACACTGAACCATTGTACTGGTAGGTTAGATACTTAGACAAATTTCTAAGTAACTATACTTTTCAGACCAACTTATCCTATACAAATATCTTCAAAAACACTTCTAAATCATTCTAGGATGATCCACAAGAATGTTGAAATCAATGACAACAATGGATCATGAAAAATGTACATACCATGCTAATGTTGTCGGGCAACATCATCTTCCAACAATCTGCCTCAAATTTACATCACAAGTGCCCCTCTTTGTGTACTACTCATATCTACTTTTAGTTCTTGTATTTCTTTTCAACATTTTTCAAAATTTGTGATAGGCCCTTTCTTTAGTCATAATCTACCTAATTGGAAATATTGATCTCAATCATCTCATCATCAAACCACCACAAAAGAAGGGTACTAAAGCCTTGACCAAATGTTTTTTCTCTTCCTTGAGGACAACAACCAAATAGTTTCTTGGTCATTTTTTTGACCCCCAATGATCTATGGTAGAATAAGTGATTTAGGTTATCCATTAGCCTTAGATCCCATTTCACCACATCAAAGATATGTTGTGAGTGTGTTGAAATAATGGGGAGATGGAGGCAGTAGTAGACTAGCACTTTTATCTATTTTGGCAATAAAGTCTTTGATTTCATACAAAAAACTAATAATTAAAACCAAGGGTAATGCTTTAATCAAGATACCGCAAAATATTGTCTTTCAAAATGCATAGGAAAGTTGGGCTCTACACATACACCCATGAAAACAATATATTGTTGAAGAATATTAAGTGAGTCTACTTAGTAATCTATAAGCATACCCATACATTTATTTTATTATACTAAAAATATATTTTACAAAGGCTTTGCAATGATTTTAAAGTCATCTAACTGACCAATTGAGAAAAATGCATCTAAAAATATATACCATACACAAGGAGACACCCAACCAACATTGATTATTCCATTAATAATTTGATTTACAAATATTAAAAATGTTCATTAAAAATTTCAGATGAACCTAGATGATTACAACAATAAAATACCTTCACTCAACATTGGAAATTTAAACCCTATGACTTCTTGTGAATATCAATGCTTTGTAAGTTACACAACTACTATTTTTCCTTCTCTTTCTTTTGGCCAATCTATAAAATATATCATTCAACACTATGTATATATCTTGTCAAAATAGCCATGGTCATTTGTAATTGTATATGTTTCCCATTATTGATTACATCACCTTCACATGGTAATACACTTGAATCCATGCCCTTTACATCAATAGTCATATATTTTGGTACACCATTTATGTCTTAGAGAAGCCCAAAGGTATCAAGATTCGTATAAGAGTCCTTGAATCTATCAAATAATATTTATTTTGAGGCTATCAATCACATCCTAATTCATGCAAGAATGTAGGTAGGAATTTTTGTTCAAACATTTAAGTTTTGAGAATTTGCATGCCAAAGTGGGATGAGGAGGAAAATACCCCAAGATTTAGACAAGAAGGTTGATATGAGAAACTTTGAAATCCCAAAATTTAACTTGGAGGAAGATTCATGCCAATGATGATAGGTCTGACATGCATGATGATTTGAGATATTTTGAAATCCAAAAATTTACAAAGTGAAATTTTAGGTAAAAAAGTTTGTAGTTGAGGAAAGGATGCATGGATAGCCAAATCCAAAATATTGGAATTCAATGAAACTAGAACTAGAAGGTAAAATTGAACTTGAAGGTAAATTCATTCTAGGGATGACATGTCTAACAAATATGACATTATGAGATAATTCCAAAATTTGCAAAGTGGAATTTTGGGAAGAAAATTTGGCAATTGAGGAAAGAATGCATGGATGAACAAACCTAAAATCTTAGAATTCAAGGGAAAATGGCTTAAAGTCAAAATCAACATTGTAGGGAAAGGCATGAAAAGGATGATAGGTTTGATAGGCATGATGGTATGAGATATTTGAAATCCTAAAATTACAAAGTGAAATTTTGGAAAGGAAAGTTGGAAATTGAAGAAAGGATGCATGGTTTATATCAAACTCAAAATCTTAGAATTCAAGGAAAATGGTATTAGAGGTGAAAATTGGACTTAGAGGGAAAGGCATGTTGAGGGTGATGGGTCCGACAAGCATGATGGTATGAGATACTCTTAAATACCAATTGAGAAAAAGATGCATGGATAACCAAAAAATAATCTTGGAATTCAAGGAAAATGGGCTTAGAGGGAAAATTGGAATTGGAGGGAAAGGATGACAAGGATGATAGGTCAAATAGGCATGACAAATGAGATACTCCTTAATGTCAAAATTTGCGAAGTTGAATTTTGGGAAGGAAAGTTAACAATTGAGGAAAGGATGCATGGATGGTCAAACTTTGAATCTCAGGATTCAAGAAAATTGGGCTTAGAGGGTAAAATCAGACTTGGATGGAAAGACATGTTAGGGATGACAAGTCCAACAAACATGATAATATGAGATACATCAAAATCTAAAAATTTGCAAAGTCACTTGAATAAAGGAAAAATTATAAGACATTGACCACAAAAGTAATATTTAACAAATTTGACTAAAGATATTTGATGAACACTCTTTAAATTAATACCCTTAAATAAATACCCTTGGACAATTACTTAACATAGGGGACCCAACTAAAAATTTCTTAGATTGGTTAAAAGAAAAGGGTGGATAGGGTCAAATATACAATTTATGGGGCATAACAAAATAAAAATGAAACACATAAAATTGAGGTGTCAACATTGGCTCTAATTGGAGATGTGTGTCTCTTGTAGGCATATCAAGAGTCCAAATCTCTGGGAGTGTACCAAAATTAGGGAATAATAGGGACTAATACTGACTCACACTTGATCATGACAAATAACGGTCATGACTAGACAAAGACAACAATATATAAGACAACATGACACAACAACAACAAAAGATAAGTTATATTACAAAGGTTCTAAGAACCTTACCCTTAAGAGAAATATTGTTTGAGGTGTTGACCATGAACTAGAATCTCCATAAAATCTCCATCAATGTCCCTAAGGTATAACATTCCTTGACCACACCCTTCAATTTGATAAAGCTCAACCTATAGGGCATTAAATTTTTTATGATTTCCCTTGTCTTTTGACTTGGAATTCCACGAGGATAATATTCCCAACTTGAAATTCCCTCCTAATAGCCCTTTTATCAAAGAGGTACTTCATTTACTGCTTCCTCAACAAACTCCTCTCATGGGCTGCCCTCCTTTTCTCCTCCAACTCAGTCAATTCATGTATTTTTTGGGATATAGTACTTTCTTCTCCCCCTTCAATATGTTGTAGCAATTTGAAAACTAGTAATTTGAGGTTGATTAGCAATTTTTCCTCAATAGTGTATACTAATTCAAATGGACTCTTCCCAATAGCCTTCTTGTAAATTACCATTAACTTATCATCCCATTTTTATTTTTTTTGCATCTAATTTTTTTTTATGATGTTCGTGATGCATTTGTTGTTTGATTCAAATTTTTAATTTCCTTATGGATGATAAAGGGATGAATGTGTTAATGAGATACCATGTTATGAGCATGTGTCAACAAAATATTTGGATCTAAAACAAATTGCATTATCCACAACTACCCTTGATGACACACCAAACCTAGTAATAATATTATTTAGTAGAAAGTCAATCACTAATTTTGAGGTAACATTTCTTGTAAGGACCGTTTCTTCCCACTTGGTGAAATAATAAGTGGCCACCATTCCACTTGTGGATATGGTTGGAACTATATTTCAAAGATCACTACTCATAAGATTATGAGGGTGGGTAATTGGTGGCCCACATTGTTCAGAGATGTGGCCAAGTTTGTAAAATGTTGTGGTTCTTATCAAAAGAATTCGAGTAAGTTAAAATTTGCAAACACACTCCCTCTCACAACTATTTCAATTGAGGTTGCATTCCAACAATGGAGTGTGTTAAAAGGCGTAGGACAACTGATAGGGGGGTGAATCAGTTGTCACCAAATTTAAACACAAAACTTCAAACACTTATCAACTTGAAAACCACACTATTATGTTATTAAGTATGAACAGGAAATGCAGATAACAGAAAGAAAAATCAACACAATGAACACTATATTTTATGTGGAAAACCCAATAAGGGAAAAACCACGATGAGGATTAACTCACAATATAAAGTAATAGCAAAACTAAATACAAGAGGCTCACTGCCAAGGGCTCAATGCCCGAATACAAAGGCTCACTTCCTACAAAAAGGACTTGATGTCCAATAGGGAGGCTCACTGCCTACATATACAAAAGATAACAGAAAGATCCACCACAACAATTTACACACATCCGCAACCTTGATTAGAAGATTGTAGAAACCTTCAACTCACTGCTTTCAGGAATCTAACACAATAAAGTATTGTTTCCTCAACTTAATTTTGCACAACTCTGCTCTTCACTTGTGGCTTACTTCATTACTTTTTATGATTTAATCCTTCACATCTTGACTTGCATTTATACCATCTTCAACCTTAGAAACTTTCTCCAAGGTCCGCTACATACGCTTCATTTCATAAATTCAAATTAGGTCAATAACTCAACATTCCCATGGTGGAAATCAATGGGAGTGAACCAACTAAACACTTAACCAAGACCAAAAGCAACATCTCATATCAACCACATGCTTCCTTAATTAAATTTTTAATTCTTCATATGAAGTGTAAACACCAGGTTGGTCAAACCTAATGAAAACACAAATGAACATTGAAGTACACACTTCCCAACAAGAAGATAACACGCAAATGATGTAACATGCTTTATCATGCATGAGAACACATCTCAGATACTTTCAAATACATCCATAGCAAGTGCAACAACCTTCAAACATAGAACACCTTCCAATAGTCCATCTGGACTGTGTAAACACACACAACAACTATGAAACTCAACTTTCGGAGCACCAAACCATGAACACCTCTTCCAAAGCCTAGAGAACACCATTACAACACATATTCTAGATCCACAAGACTTGAAATAGATCAGCGGAGGACTACAAAGCAAAAAAAATTATCCTAGTCCATAGACAAGCAACTATGCCAAACTAGTTCACATACTGGTGAACACAACTTTCACAATCGATCAAACAAGAAGCTACAAACTATGAGTTATCACCAAAAAAATCACAAAAAACAACTTAGATCTGCACAAGCATAGGATCAACACAAAAGAAATATGAAGCACATACTAAAGCACATTCGAACAAATACATAACTCGACTTCACTCTTTTATTAATTTTCTTCAAAAGCACTTGTAACTCCATCATTTCAGTACATCTACAAATAAATATAAGGATAGTCTATGTACTCAAAATATCCTAATAGCATCTCAACTACAACAACAATGCAAACATCTTCCTGGAAACGTTCTAATAACGTCTATCAAACATAAATTCCATCAAACACCACCAAACCTGCCCTCATACTCGGCAACAATCTCCCCTGGCCGATGAAACACATTATGTGAAAAACTATCAAAGACAACACTCTCTTTATTTTCAAATTAGATTAACCCGCATACAACATTCTTGCATTCCTTTACTACTGGCAAAGACCTTTCTTCTTCTTTCTACTATTTTTCATATGACTCTCTCTCTCTCCCTCCCTCATCAATGGAAAAGATCAAACCCCAATAACTCCCCAGGAGCGCACCCATACAACTCACACTTAATAATGAAACTTCACCCCCCGTGAGGCAGACCCATTCACTGGGAATCTAGATAAATGAAGAATCCTTAGATCTGACTGACTGAAGATGTAATCTCCCATGTGCACCTAGTTCGGAGGGAAAATAACCCCCAACCTCTCCCTAAGATACTCAAAAATATCATTTGAAAGAGCCTTAGTAAATATATCTGCAATTTGTTCCTTTGTAGACACAAACTCCAACCTAACTTTATTCTCCAATACCTTCTCTCTCAAGAAATGATATCTGACAAATATATGTTTTGTTCTTGAATGCATTACTGGATTCTTTGAAATGTTTATAGCACTAGTATTTTCATAGAAGATAGGAATAAGATCATCACATCTGAGTCCAATATCCTTCAGTGTTTGCTTCATCCACAAAACCTGCATGCAACAAGATGCAGCAGCAATATACTCTACTTCTGTAGTGGATAAAGAAATCGAGTCATGTTTCTTACTTAACCATGAAACCAAAGTACCTCCACTGGTACTCTTCTAGTCATCCACACAACCAATCCAATCTACATCATTATAAGCACTTAAAGTGAAATCAATATCCTTAGGATACCATAAGCCATAATTCGGTGTACCTCTAAGATATTTGAATATCCTTTTTACAACTATAACATGTGCTTCTTTAGGTTATGCTTGAAATTTAGAAACTAAATAGACTACATGCATGATATCCGATCTGGTAGTAGTAAGATACATGTCCACCTAATATAGATCTGTATTTACCTGATCAACTTTTAACAAATTCATCATCTTTACCCATCTTACATCTAATC
>VDFB02055831.1:82827-181475 GCA_007258455.2 Sequoia sempervirens
GATTTGCTAGAAACATTCTTTCTGTGGTTGAAGCATTTGGATCACTCAACCTACTGATAAGATCCTCAAGTTGTTTTCTATTGTTCTCAATTTCACTCCTCAAATTTTCTTGAGTGCCGGGAGGGAATTGAGAGAATGGTGGGGGAGGTTGATTTTTTTGTTGAGGATTTTTCTATTAAGGGTTTACCTCCTCTTCTTGTTGAGGATTTGCAGGATTTCCTACAGATTTTTTTTAAAAAATAAAATCTAACCTAAAACAAACAAAATCAATTTCAAACTAACAAATTCAAAACAAATAGTAAATAATACTTACCTGTTGCATCTCTTCATCGTCGTGGCCCCATATTTGTAGACAAAATCCAACTATTCTTGATGAAATTTGCAAAAGTCCTTCCTCCTAGAACACGAGCGCAAAAATGAGGTTTTTTTGCCATAGGCAAAGCTGAGAAATAATGAAAAGAAAATGATACACATTTCACTTTTTTTTTCTTTTAAAAGCACATAACGTGCTCGCGTTATAATGCAAGCACATTATGTGTTTCCCCATTTTTTTCCCATTTGGCCACAAAAGTGCGACCAACTTCATGCACCCGCCCACCTTCACTCTTCTCTCCAATTATTTGTTCCTCTAGATGATTCTTTTGGACATACTTAGGAGTCTTAGGAACAAGTTCCAGTTCATTTTCTTCTTCCTTTTCCTTATTCTCTTCAGGTACTAGTGCGCAAATAGGATCATGTGGTTCAACTTCACTTATCTCAATAGGTCTATGCATATCCTCATCAACCTTCATATTAGCACTCTCAACAATCTTCCTCAATATTTTATTAAAGCATCCATATGCTTTGCTGGTAGTTGAATATCCAAGGAAAATCCCTTCACCACATCTAATATCAAACTTCCCAAGATTCTCATCATCTCTTTTAATGTAACATCTACTTCCAAACACTTTAAAGTATTTCACAGTAGGAGCCTTACCAGTCCATAACTCATAAGGATTCTTTGTGTTGTTGCCTCTGATCTGAACTCTGATAAGAACATAAACAATAGTGTATATTTCCTCTCTCCAGTACACATCAGGTACATTTGCTTCTTTCATCATGGTTTGTGTAGCTTCCTATACAATCTGGTTCTTTCTCTCAACCACTTGATTCTGCTGAGGGGTTCCAGGAGCATAAAAGTGTCTCTTTATGCCATGCTCTTCACAAAATGCATTAAACTCACTGGTAGTGAATTCTCCACCTCTATCAGATCTAAAACATTTGATTCTTAGGTTCAATTCATTTTTTACTCTTGCTTTGAACACTTTAAACCTATCCAGAGCCTGAGTCTTTTCTCTAAAAAAATCAACCCATGTCATTCAAGAATAATCATCAATAAGGAGCATGAAATACCTATCACCATTTAGGCTTCCTATTCTAGTAGGACCACAAAGGTCTGTATGAATTAATTCCAGCATTCTAGTAGTAGATTTCTCTTTTCCTTTGAAACTACATCTTGTATGTTTCCCTAACTAACAAATTCTGCAAACAATATTAGCAGGCTTTATGATTTTAGGAAGACCTTGGACAACATCTCTTGAACTAATCTTGACCATATTATCAAAGTTTACATGTCCCATTCTCTGATGCCACAACCAAATTTCATTAACTTGATATACAAGGCACTGACCATCAACACCCTTAAGTTGATAGATGTTTCCATGAGTTCTTCTTCCTGCAACAACCATAGCTCCAAATATTTTCTGATCTCACAGGTGTTATCCTAAAACACAAGTTTGAAACCTTTGCTACACATTTTTCCAACACTCAAAACGTTATCCCTTAGGCCTTTTACATAATATACATCATTAGTGTTGTGTATTCCATCAAAACTAATTGTACCTTTCCCAACAATCGTTGCTCCAGAATCATTACCAAACATGACCAAACCACCATCATACTTTTCAAGTTTAGTGAACTTAATTTTATCTCCGGTCATGTGAGTAGAACATCCACTATCAATCACCCAATAGTCTTCATCCTATCTAGCATGAAAGGTAGTGACCAAAGTACCTTCCATCTCATCCTTCTTGTTCTCTGAATCATTTTTTCTTGCACATTTTCCAAAGTTAGTAGACACAAATTTATTCTCCAAAGCTAAGAACAAGCATTCACTATCATCACCCCCATAATCAGATTCATCATCAGAGATTTTAGCTTCTTCTCTAACATAATACAACTTTTTGAATTTATTATCCTTTCTATCTTTATGATCTTTGTTCTTCTTATGAATAGCTCTATTCTGACATCTTGAAGCATAATGACCAATATTACCACAACTGAAACATTTAAAGGGAAACATACCTTTATACTTACCGGTACCTTTCTTCAACTTCCTTGTAAAGTTTGCTTCCAACTCATCTAAACCATCATTGTTTGGATCATCTTCAATCTTTGTTGCTTTAAATTTTGTTTCTGTCTTTTCCTCTTTCTTTCCAAACTTTCTCATCTCAAATGCAATCAAGGTGTCAAATAGTTTTTCTTTAGTATATTTCTTAGGATCATACATTTCCTCAATAACTAAAACCTTATCAATGTAACACTCTGGTAAGGTTGTTAGAATCTTCTCTATTATATCTTCATCAGCCAGAGTTCCCCCTTGATTCCTAACTTCATTTGCTACTAGATCAACCCTCTGTAAATAGCTTGCAATATCTCCACCTTCTTCCATTTTCAAATTCTCATATCTACGCTTTGTCGTCAACTTCTTTGTCAATTTCACTCTATCATTTCCTTCATAAAGATCTTCCAACTTCTTCCAAACTTCATAAGCCGTGTCCAAAGAAATAGTTTTTTTCGCTCAATCTTGGATAAAGCACTATAAATAGCATACCTCACTTTTTCATTCTCCCCATAAGCAGAAACCTCATCTGTAGTAGTAGGACCACTTGCTGGTGCAATATACTTCATCTCAACAACCTTCTAGGTCTTGTTACCAAGAGAGATAATATATCCTTTCATCTACACTTTCCAATCACTGTAATCAAATCCATTGAACATAGGGAATGCCAACTTATGCGCCATTGAATCTACCTTAAGTGGTTAAGCTCTACACGAAGGAACCAAAGCTTTGATACCAATTGTTAAAAGGTGTGGGATAGCTGAGAGGGGGGATGAATCAGTAGTCACCAAATTTAAACACAAAACTTTAAGAACTTATCAACTTGAAAACCACACTATTTTGTTATTAAGTATGAACATGAAATGCAGATAATAGAAAGAAAAATCAACATAATGAAAACCAAATTTTACGTGGAAAACCCAATAAGGGAAAAACCACGATGAGGATTAACTCGCAATATAAAGTAATAGAAAAACTGAATACAAGAGGCTCACTACCAAGGGCTCACTATCTATAGAAAGGACTCACTTTCCAACAGGGAAGCTCACTTCCTACAGATACAAAAGATAACAGAAAGATCCACCACAACAATTTACACACATCCACAAACTTGATTAGAAGATTGCAGAAACTTTCATCTCATTGCTTTTAGGAATCTAACACAATAAATTATTGCTGCCTCAACTTACTTTCACATAACTCTGCTCTTCAATTGTGGCTTACTTCATTAATTTGTATTATTTAATCCTTCACATCTTGACTTTCATTTATACCATCTTCAACCTTAGAAAATTTCTCCAAGGTCGATTACATACGCTTCATTTCATAAATTCAAATTAGCTTGGCAACTCAACATTCCCGTGGTGGAAAGGAATGCAGTGAACCAACTAAATACTTAACCAAGACCAAAATCAATGTCTCAGATCAACCACATGCTTAATTAATTTTTTAATCCTTCATATAAAGTGTAAACACCAGGTCAACCAAACCTAATGAAAACACAAATGAACATTGAAGTACACACTTCCCAGCAAGAAGATAACATGCAGATGATGTAACATGCTTTATCATGCATGAGAACACATCTTAGATACATCCACAGCAAGTGCAACAACCTTCAAACATAGAACACCTTCCAATAGTCCATCCGGATTATGTAAACACACACAACTCTAAAACTCAACTTTTGGAGCACCAAACCACAAACACCTCTGCTAGAGCCAAGAGAACACTATTACAACACATATTCCAAATCTAGAAGACCTGAAACAATTCAACGGAGGACTACGGAGCAAAAACATTTCTCCCAGTCCATAGACAAGCAACTCTGCCAAACCAATTCACATATTGGTTAACACAAATTTCACACTCCATCAAACCAGAAGCTAAAAATTAGGAGATGTCACTAACAGATCCCCAACAACAACCCTTCATATCTGCACAAGCATAGGATCAACATAGAATAAATGCAAAGCACATACCAGATCACATTCTAAACACATATATAACTCTGACTTCACTCTTTATTAATTTTGTCAAAAGCACTTGGTAACTCATCATTTCAGCACATCTACAACAACATAAGGATAGCTCCATGTACTCACATCTTAACATCATCTCAACTATACATGCACAATCTGCAACATTGTAAACCATGTTGACATCAATGACAACATTAATGACAACACCACCAAACTTCCTCATACTTGCAACAGGGTGTAGACTTTATTGGGGAGACATAAAATTATAGAAATGGACACAAGTGGATACTAATGGTCATTTATTATTTTCCAAGTGGGTAGAAGTAGACCCTACAATAAATTTTACCACAAAAATAATGATTAAATTTCTACTAAATAATATTATTACCATATTTGGTGTGTCATCCAAGTAGTTACAGATAATGTTACATGTTTTAGATCTCAATTTTTTTTAAACATGTTCACAATATGGTATCTCATTAACACATTCATCTCCTTATCATCCACAAGGAAATGAACAAGTTTAATCATGCAAAAAATGCATTATGAACTTCAAAAAAAAATTGGATGCAAACAAGAAAAGATGGGATGATAAGTTAAAGTTTGATGTTTGTGAAAATAAGATAACTTACAAGAAGGATATTGGGAAGAGTCCATTTGAATTAGTATATGGTATTGAAGCCAAATTGTTAATCAACCTTAAACTACTAATCAACAAATTGTTACAAAAAATTGATGGGGAAGAAGGAAGTGTTAGATCCCAAATAATACATGTTTTGACCAAATCAGAGGAGAAAAGGAGAGCTTCCCATGAGAGGAGTTTGTTGAGATAGAAGAAAATGAAGTACCGCTTTGATAAGAGGGCTATCAAAAGGTAGTTTGAGGTTGGGGATATTATCCTCATGTGGAATTCTAAGTCATAAGACAAGAGAAAACATGAAAAATTTAATGCCCCTAAGGGTTGGGCATTATCAAATTGATGAAGGATGTGATCAAGGAATGTTCTACATTAGGAGCCCTGATGGGGATTTCATGGATCTCCCAATTCATGGTAAACTCTTCAAGAACTATTTCTCCTGAAGGTAAGGTTCTCAAAGCCTTTGTAATATAAGTTATCTTTTGTTGTGTTTGGGTTTTCTTGTCGTGTATGTATTGTTGTCTTTGTCCAATCACGACCCTTTTTTGTCATGATAAAGTGTGATTCAATATCGATCCCCAGTGTTCCCTATTTTTGGTACTCTCCCAAATATTTGGATTCTTGATATGCCTACAAGAGACACACATCCCCAACTAGATTCAATGTTGGCACCTCAATTTTCCACCCTTCGTTTATAACCCATATCAAAAATATTCAATTGGGTCCCCTATGTGGAGTAATTCTATAAGGGTATTCATTTAAAGAGTGTTCATAAAATATCCTTAATAAAATTCATTAAAGGGTATTTTTTTGTTTAATGCCTTGTAATTTTTCATTTCTTCAATTGACTTTGTGAATTTGTGAATTTCAAGTTTTGGGAGTATCTCATATTGTCATTCCTATCAGATCTGTCATCATTGGCATACATTTATATACAAGTCCAATTTTACCATTTAAGCTCATTTTTCTTGAATTCTGAGATTTTGGGCTTGGTCATTCATGCATCCTTTTCTTAACTACTAACTTTCCTTCCTAAAATTCTGCTTTGAAAATTATAATATTTTGGAATATCTCATATTCTCATGCCTATCAAACCTATCATCTGTGGAATTGTTAGGATTAGGTGTCATCCACCTTGTAGATCCTATGACATATGTTATGATTCCAACATCCTTGGAAAGTGTCCCTAGGCACTTAGGGTGTATTGGGAAAATATTTGGTAATATTAATTCTCACCATTGTTTGCAATATACTCATAAGGGGTGATAGGTCCACTAGCAATGGTAAAGGTGGGTTGTGGACATAAATATTTAATACTGCTTTCCCCACATGTGGATTCATAGAATGGGATAATAAAAGATAAAAGGAAATGATAAATAAGTGACTATTGGGATTCTTCAAGTGGGTTCTTGGATAGAGGTAATAGGTGTCACTTGGTTTTCCATCATTTATTACATTTAATGTATTGTTTATCTTCTCAAGTTTGGAAGCCCAAGTTGGAGGGAAAGTATTGGAGCCAAAATTGGTGTCGTTTTTCATTCCAAGGTAGTCAAAAGGTTGGAGATGTTTGGAATGAAGGGTCGTCTTTGGGTGCCTTTTTTGGTGCATTAGATTCCTTCACAAGTATTTAGCCTCTTGGATGTAGAATTGGGATGGAATAGTTGAATGTAGTGTTACTCTACAAGAACAAGGACATGTTGAGGCATAAGGAGGTTGTTCACAGGTGCACAGGTGCTAGCATGTTGGAGGCAAAGAGGATAATGGAAATGGTTGTATTGTATTGATGGTAATGCATAATTGACCTCTCTTCTTGGTGAAGTTTTTTCTTGCAAGGGTTTCTCCACATAAATCTTGTGTTATGTTATGATCTTTTGTTTCTGATTTGTGCCTCTTTGCTGCTATCTTATGGTGATAATATTCATTATTTATTGCTACTATAATTTCACATAAGATAGTTTTTACAAGCATGATATGTTGGCTATTTTTTGGCATCATAAAGAAGATGGATCTAATCATGGTATTTCCATATTAAGGAAACTTAATTTTTAGATTTTCCTATAAGTTTTAGATTTTCATGTTGATGTAGTCCAAGCCTTGTATCTCATCCATTGAAGTCATATTTGGATAGATATTGAATTTCTCAACAACCAGAATTGAACCTATTTATTTCTCATAGTTTGGTATCAAAGCTTAAGGTTAACTAGGTTTTGGGTATTCCTTCCTTTTTTATTTCTTATCTTAGCAAGCTTGTGGGAGTTTCTTAGAAGGAATTGGGGGTTGTTGGAAGGATTTTTGGAAAGCAATGAATATTCTATGAGTTAACTTTGTTTTGCATATTTGTGAAAATGGAAGCCATGGATATTATCAATGTGATCTATGTTGGGCATTGGAAGCTCATGATTATGGTTCTTTATGGAGTTTGTTATGTTTTGGTAACTTGGAGTTATTATTTAACAATATGTGTGTATCCTCTTGTTTGGTGGTTTTATTCCTTTACATTGTGGTCATGTGCAATGAGAAGGTGTTCATGTTGGATATTTAGAGACATCTTGGTCACATGGAGAAACACTTTCGATTTGGACTACAAAATGGATTACTTGTGTTGGCTTCATGGTTTTAGCCCTTGGTTACATGAAAGTACTAGAAGATAAGCCACTAACCTCTTTTTGAGTTGTGGAGCTGATATGTTTCATATGTTATAAGCTCCTGGACAACTTGGTTTTCCTATTTAGGTTGCAGTTTAATCTTGTTTTTATCTATGGATTTGTAGATTTGTGCTTTACTCCATTATTCAGATGACATGTTTAATGTGAATGTTTGGATAGTTATATAGATTTCAATTTTATAGAGATGGTTTTGCATGTTTTACATGTTAACTAAAATATGTGGTATGTAGATCTGTGATGAGACTGTATTCAGGGTGTTCTGGATGAAGATAGTTATAGGTTTGTATGGCTTCTTGGAGGGTTCTTATTGATCTATGGTGACTCCTATGTGGGTTTATTTGGTAAATCGGATCTAGTGTTGATTCTAGTGTTTGAGTCTTTTAAATACACATGTTATACCTGATTATCTTTTTTTTGTATGATACTTGTTGGAGTTGACTGATTCAATCCACAGCTCCCACAAAACACCTGCAATGATAAACCTATCACACTATGAAGAAATAAGCAAGATATGATTGTCCAACAACTCAAATCTAATGAAAACACCAATTTACATTATGTGAACAACTGTCGCATTGAATATGTTTCCGTAGAGAATTAAAAACAATTACAATGAATCAATCCTTATGAAAAAGATGAAAGCTAACCCTAGATTAGGGTTAGATTAGAACATGACAAGTGTTCTCATAGGAATGAATGAGACAACATGTTCAAATATTAGAGGCTTTAATCATGCAAAGGCAACTAATTAATTAAAGAAAATAATGAAATAAAAACACTCCTAAGTTTAGCTTAAGTGTAATAAGGCATAAAGTGACCCAACTAATTAATTAGGTGATGACTTTATTACTCTAACAACCCCCCCCCCCTTAAGATGAAATAGGGAGAAGCTAAAATATGATAAAGAAATACATGAATGGATGCATGAATGGGTCCTACCCTAACGGCTAATGAGATACCCATGTACATAAATGAAACTTTCATAACTAGAGAAAGGAAGAAAACCACATGGGAATAAAACTCCCCTCCAAAAGAGAGAAAGGAAAAGAATGTAATGCACTAATAGAAGAAGGATAGAAGGTGTATTACATGATACCCCCCAAAGATAACTTCTATCACATAAGTACATATACAATTTGGTCTCCATAGGAAAGATAGAAAGAGACTAGAAGGCCCCCCCACAATGAAGAAACTCTTGTTGCAATGGTGGATGCCTGATGTAGAATACAGAAAGAGATCCTAAAGTGGAAAATAACATTCCTCCCCTTGGGAAGAAATGGATCCAAAGGATGATGTTGAAGAAACCCTGTGAATATTGATGACCAATATGTCTCAAGATGTGTGCCATGATAGGATGTTGAACAATCTCTATGTCTAAACTAAAACAAATGATGCCAAATCCAAAATGATGTGAAGACTCCTGAAATACAACTTCTAAATGCACTAATAATGGTGGGCGTATAGTGATAATTTGATTGTCAAGATAAAGGAGATGTACATCCTCAATATAATCCTCAAGATCTGTAGTGTGAGACTCAACAAACAATGATGTGTCTACAAGATAAGAATCCCATTATGTAGCAGAAAATGAAAGACCAAGATGGTCATGATGTTGAACTAAATCCATAGGGGCCAATGTGGTGATACTAATATCATTAGGAACAACAAATGATGCATGTGTAATCTCATTCTGAAGAGTAGGAACTAGGAGACAAGCCTCTAATCCATCAGAATGTGCAAGACCTGCTAGATACTCTAGGTCCTCTAATGTAGCATCATCAATGGGTATACAATCTATAGTAGCCATGGGTAAGAGACAATATGAAGTAGGATCCTCTAGGTATGGAGAGATATTGGGGTCTCCATGGATCTCCCAAAGATGAGTCCAAAGTGTGTGGGGACAATCAATGTCCAATACATCACACATAGTGTCAAAATCGACACTAGAACATATAAGTCCTACTAAATGATCTCTAATGATATCCCAAGCTATTTTTCTCCCTGGTGTGTTTGGTTTAGGTATGAGATCATACAAATGAGGCAAAATATTAAGCCACCTAAAATGTGTAAGTATTCCCTTTTCCCATGACTCATAATTATCCCATTTTGAGATTACAACTAAAGAGTGAGTAGGAAAACCCATGATTACTCTTCAAATGAAAAAATATGAGAAAAAAACCCATGATTACTCTTCAAATGAAAAAATATGAGAAAAATGACTTTACTGCATGAAAATCATGTGAAATAGAGCCAAATGATGGAAACAGAGCATTCCCAAGTGCCAAAACGTCCAAGTAATTAAGCAAATTATGTAAACAGCAAAAGCTAAATAAAATGTATGTGGGGAAAAATCTAAGAAAATAAGTTTGATCATTGTGTAGAGCATTGAACCAAATTTCCAATGCCTATTCATTTTTGAAAAACAGAGACTGTATGCAAAAGATGCCCCGAAAGCACAAAAATGATGATCTAACTTTGATTGGAAAAAACTGCAACATAATAGAAAAACCAGAAAAAAAACCTACACCACTGGATTGGGCTTGGAACCAGCTTTCTGGTGATATTTTTTTTTGAAAATTTGATTTTGGATGCAAAAGCTATGGCCAAAATACCAAAACTGCTCTAAAAGGGTTTAGGGGAAAACCTAGCGGTTAGACTAGCTGCTAGCATTAACCGCTAGCATTAATTGCTAGTAGTTTACTGATGGCACAACCATTAACACTATTTTTTTTCTTGGATTGTGTGTCGTACCAAGCCGTATGACCCAGAAATGAAAAAAATTTCCTCCTAGAGTCACTGTGTCCGATTTCAACAATTTGACAATTGATTGTGGGGTTTTTGGGCACTTTGAATGCGATGGTGAGGTCCATTTGGGCTCAAAACACTCCAAAATTGTAGGTATGCTCTGGATCTGGAAACCCTCATAAACTTCAAACCCTCACATATCTGACAAATAGAGGCCTTTTTCAACGAAATGAAAGGAAAACTTGACTATTTGGGTAGCTCTAGATTCAGTGGAATGCTCAAAATCTAACCATGGATCATGGATTGCATGAGTTGATTTCTTTGAAAAAAATCAAACAAGGCAGCTGCATATTTGGTGCTCTAATACCATGTTGGAATTGACTGATTCAATCCACAACTCCCATGAAACACCTGCAACAATAAACCTATCACACTATGAAGAAATAAGCAAGATATGATTGCCCAACAACTCAGATCTGATGAAAACACCAATTTGCATTATGTGAACAACTGTTGCATTGAATATGTTGTCATAGAGAATTAAAAAAAATTACAATGAATCAATCCTTATGAAAAGGATGAAAGCTAACCCTAGATTAAGGTTAGATTAGAACATGACGAGTTCCCTCATAGGAATGAATGAGACAACATGTTCAAATATTAGAGGCTTTAATCATGCAAAAGGAAACTAATTAATTAAAGAAAATAATGAAATAAAAGCACTCCTAAGTTTAGCTTAAGTGTAATAAATCATAAAGTGACCCAATTAATTAATTAGGTGATGAATTTATTACTCTAACAATACTAATGTGGGGTTGGATCTTGTTTCAGTTATTTGAGATTGGAGTAGTGATTATGTATTTCTCCTTCGAGATGTTGCATATGTGCAGATCTTGGAATTTTTTTTGATGTCGATTATGTTTAGTTGGCCATGTTCTTGGTCACCATTATATTGGTATGTGTATTACAATGGGAGATGGCTATTGGGATTACCTAATATATTTGTTCATTTGAACCTTTAGCAATTGTTTATGGTGTATGAGAAGCTTTGTTCACTTTTAGTAGAGTGTTGGCAATGATATTGTCATGAATGTGTATAGCTTGGTATTACTTTTAGTGGGAGCTTTATGCAATTACATAATGTGTTTTATCTTCTTTGTTTCAATATTTTGATTCTAAGTTGTTGCAATGTGTAGTGATCCATGGATAATATTTGATTATAATATGGATGGTCTTTTGCAATGGTTGTTGGTGTCATAAGGAGCTCTTGGATTCTACTTTCAAATTGCAATGAGAGTTATGATATCTTTGGTTCTATTGACAAAGGATGTGTGGAATTTGTATCTTCTTGGTTTGGAGATTATGGTTGTACTTTACCTTTTGGGAGCTCATGGTGTTGAGTTCTTTGATTGTGTTGGGGCCATGGAGAATCTTCAGTTAGGAGATGGTTATCACGATGCTTGGAGAGCTTAGTTACATAGTTCAATGGGAGCTTTGGAAGTGATGTTGATTCATCATTTTGATGGTGGATGGTTATTTTATGCGATCTCCTAGGAGGGGATGTTAGATCATGATGTCATGATATTTTCATGATTCTATAGTTGGAATTTTGACAATGGTCTCGTTTGGTTCTCTTTGGTTTTGAGTATTAATCATTTGATTGGAGCTTCATGATTTTTCATGGTTTCATTTGAAGATGGCATAGATTGATTGGTGGATGCTCATGAAGACTAGAGAGACTTGGGTGAGGCTAAGAGATCTCTTATTTATGGGATCGTATGTTGAGATAGTTACTCTTTGATGAGGATTTCAGTAGAAAGACCAAGGATCCTACACTTGGTTATAGATGTGAATCCATTATGGACCTGAAGAGAATATTTTCATTCCTTGGTGTTGTGTGCACATGAAAATCTTGTATCCCACTCTTGGTCTACTTGGCAGGTGAATGATCTAAGAGGTATTACCCATCTGATTATCAAATGCATTATTTATTTTATATCTTGTCTTCTCATATGAGTTAGTCTTGAATATAAATATTTTGAGAACTTGTTAAGAATAATATGCATGGTTTATGGATTTCCATTGTTCTCCTTGTTTTGGTCTTGAGCTATGGTTCTAGTTATGAGGACTTCTTTGGAGAGGTACAGGAAATATTGTGGGAATGATTGGTTGGTTTGACCCAACTTCAGTATGAGATGTTTACATCTAATGTTGCCATGTTTTTCATTTGATTTGAATGTTATATGTTGATATCCTTTCAGCTTGGGAATGGTGAAGGAAATCTTACATTACACAGCTTGGTACATGTTAGTCTAGAACAAGGATACGGTTTGGTTTGCAAGTTCTCTCTTTGGTCATGGTATTCTTCTTGGATGTTTGGTTTCACATGGTTGAGTGTGAAGAACTTGGAAGATCTATGGAGACTAATGGTGAGAGAGGTATTGTAGCATATTTGTTTGCAGTATTTACATATCATTGTATGTTTCCTTGACACTATGTAATAGAGGAATTAGCCACATCCTCTATGTGAAGTACTATAGATAGACTTGATCTATTGTTAGATTTGACATTACTCATGCAATGGGAGTCTTTGGATATATGTCTCATTATCCTCTATGATATCTTGGTTTGTTGGTTACTGATGTGATGATGATTTTGCATGTTTAATTCTATTGGGATCTACAAGTTATGTAGTTGTGTGGGCTGATCACCCATTTGATTGCAATTGGATGAGTCAGATTTGGACTGTCTATATCCATGAGATTATTTAAGTGTTTATGCAAACTTGCTATTTGGCCTTGTTTGTGGTCATTTATTCATTGGTATTTTTCATTGAGATAGGAAGATGGATAGATAGAGACTTGATTGTAGATTTTGTGTTGGTATGTTGATGGCATTAAGTTTTATCTATGTTTGGTGTACCCTATTTTGAAGTATGGTTATCTTGAATGAGTTGCAATTTTTTGTGGTTTCTATTCTAGGTGGTATGAGTAAGGTAGCTACTCAGAGCTTTTTTTATCATTTGAATTTTATGCTTTTGTTGATGTAAAGATTGGTGCAATTTTTAGTGACAGTTGATATATTTCACCTTGGCATGTTCCTTTTTTTCTTCCATAGGTGGCATGTTGGAGGATGTGAAGGAATTTTTTTCTTGATGGTGTTTATCATGGTTGCTTTTATATGTATCTTGTGGAGCATGAGAGCATGGTGAAGATTTAGATGGTACTTGAATGGATAAGGGATTCTTTACCCTTATTTTTAATTCCTATGGGTGTATTTACAATGTTGATGTCAAGTGGAAAAGTGTTAAGGTTATGTGGCATCCACCTTATAAATCCTATTTCATATGTTATGGTTTCAACATACTTGGAAAGTGTCCCTAGGAACTTAGGGTGTATTAGGAAAATATTTTTAATATTAATTCTCACCATTGTTTGTAATATACTCATAAGGGGTGATGGGTCCACTAGCAGCAGTAAAGGTGGGTTGTGGATATAAACATTTAATATTGCTTTCCCCACATGTGGATGCCTAGAATGGGATAATAAAAGATAAAAGGAAATGATAAATAAGTGACTATTGAGATTCTCCAAGTTGGTTCTTGGATAGAGGCAACAGGTATCACTTGGTTTTCCATCATTTATTGCATTTAATGTAATGTTTATCTTCTCAAGTTTGGGCACCCAAGTTGGAGAGAAAGTATTGGAGCCAAAATTAGTGTCCTTTTGCATTCCAAGGATGTAATCCAAAGGTTAGGAATGTTTGTAATTAAGGGTCATCTTTGGGTGCCTTGTTTGGTGCATTAGATGCCTTCACAAGTCTATGAATTCAGCCTCTTAGATGTAGAATTTGAGAAGGAACAGTTGAATGTAGTGAACTACTCTTTAGGAACAAGGACAGGTTGAGACATAAGGAGGTTGTTCATAGGTACACAACTGCTTCTATGTTGGAGGAAAAGAGGAGAATGGGAGTGGTTGTATTTTAATCTCATCATTTGATGATAATTCATACTTGACCTCTCTTCTTGGTGGATTTTTTTCCCATGAGGGTTTCTCTATTGAAATGAACAAGACAACTAAGAGGTGGGGTGAATCAGTTGTAGCAAATTAAACCTTCAAAAACCCTCAACAGTTAACAGATCCACAAGCATTCATTAAACCCTTATTCTGTTAAATTGATTAAACATGAAATGCAAATAACAAAAATTGAAATCACAACACCATAAACATGAGAACACCAAATTTATGTGGAAAATCCAATGAAGGAAAAACCACGGTGAGGATTAGCTCACAATATAAGTAATAGAAAAACTGGTACAAAGGGGCTCACTGCTAGAATAGGACATACTATCCAAAAAGGCTCACAGCCAGGGCTCACTACCAAAAAATAAAATAAGAAGATAGAAGAATAATGTTACACAAAGAAAACACTTCTCAATGCAACAAGGAGTCCACCATAATTGCTTGCACACTTCCGTAGTCACATATGAAAGATACCAGATGCCTTTAGCTCACTTCCTTCAGGAACCCTAACATGAAGTTCATGTTGGAAGAATGAAGAAGAACATCTTACATCTTTTGTGTTTGCATTGATTTCACTGTGTTATATGAGTTGCAACTGCAAGTTTAAGGTCAAGTTTGATTTGGTATTCTAAACCAGTATGCAATTATTATCCTTTGGTATTTTGGTCCGCAATCCTCCGCTAATGAATATAATTTCTTGTGGTTTTGGGAAATGATTTTTGGATGTTGGAAGCTTGTAATTTTAGAATCTCATGTGCACAAGTGCTCGTATGGTGAGTTGGAATTATTTTTTTGTTGCATTTTGGTTATTAGGTCTATCTCTATCCAACCTAATGAATAGTTGATGCTGTAATGAATTTTTTTTATGTTGTGGATGTATTTGTGACCTATCTTAGGTCCATGTCGACATGTTGTAGTGTGCTACATGCTTGAATTGTTTTTGGAAAGATTTTGTACATGCTTTAAGCCGATAATCATCTTTTTGGTGAATAAGGGTTGCATCTAATTAGGTCGACCTAATTGATGCTTGCAGATGAGTTAGATATATATATTGGATGGTTTTGAGATTGTTGGTGGATTTTGTGAGTGAAGAGAAGTGCATAGAGAGATAAGCATGTGAATATGATGAAGTGTATAAAGTTAGTTTACTGAGCATCAAAGGAACTGAATCAACACTTGTTAGGTGTAACTTTATTAGTTCATTTTATGGCTATAAGACACTTTTGTATTGTATCTTTGTAGGCAGTGAGCCTCTCATTTTGGACAGTGAGTCCTGGCAGTGAGCCACCCTTTGTAATATCTTATAACTGGTTATATTATATTGTGAGCTAATCCTCACCGTGGTTTTTCTCTTTTTAGGTTTTCCATGTAAAAATCTTGGTGTTCATGTGTTGTGTGTTTTTTATGTTATGTTAATGCTCTTGCTCATTTTACTGTTATATGCATTAGAGTAATTGGATGGTTTTTTTTTCAATAATTTTAAGAATATACTAATTCACCTCCCCTCTCAATATCTTGGGTATTCAACAATTGGTATCAGAGCTTGGTTCCTCCAAAGAAGCCTAACAGCTTGAGGAAGATCTTGAAAATTGAACAAATGGATGATAAAGAAGAACTTTGGGCTGCTCTTGAAGATCTTGACAAGGCTGAAAATGAAAACAAAGCTTTGAAAGAAAATCTTGATGAGGCAAATGAATGCATCCAGAAATTCAAAGAGCAATTGAAGAAATTCAAAGAAATATGTGGAGAAGTGAGTGAGCAATTAAAACAAGCAAATAAAGAGATCACTAATTTGAAGGTGCAAGTGGAGGAAAATAAGAGAATTGAAGATTGTCTAAATATAGTGGTGCAAAGAAAGACTGATGAATACACAAGACTTGAACAAGAAGTGGTGAACTTGAAAGCAAATCTAGAAAAAGCAAAACTCTGTGAAGATAAGTTCAAAACAAGCTCCACCAAGCTTGATGAGTTGATTGCAGGACAAAAATCATCTAAAGATAAAGGTGTTTTTGGAATGGAAGCAAGTGAAAGCTCTAAGGCTATGCAAACCTCAAACACAGTAGATAATCAAAAGAATCAAAATAAAGGAAAACATAAAAGAAATCCAAGAATCTTTTCTAGAAGACTGCCTACTAGACAACCAAATGCTCAAAGGTACCCATCCTTAAATGGTGTTTTCTTTTCATGTAATAAATTTGGTCACAGGGAAATGGAGTGCAGAAGTAGAATAAACCAGTATGCTAGTTCCTTCTCTAGACATTTTTTTGCATGCAAGAAAGTTGGACATAGAGCTAGTGAATGTAAAACTCAAATGATGAATAGGTCTAATGGAGGAAGAATGAATCAATCTTTTGTTGGCTACTGCTATACATGTAATAATTTTGGACATAAATCAAATTAGTGTAGATCAAGGGTTAATGGAGGTCAAACAAGTCAAAAAAATGTTGCTTGCTACAACTACAACAAACCTGAGCACATTTCAAGAGTATGTAGAAGTAAAGGGGGAAATAAATTTAATCTAGTAAAGAAGAATGAACGAGTGAATACAATTGACAAAAATGAGGTTAAGCAAGAAATGAACAAGATATGGAAGAATAAAGAAGAGTTAGAAACATCAAATGTGTCTATGCTCTCATCTAGTGCAAACAATTCCATCGGTAATTAGACCTAACATGGTCTTAGGGGGAGCATTAACAGAAAATAATTCAAATTCCCTAGATATCAAGTGCATCATACTTTGGCACGAAGATATGTTGTAAAGAATGGATAAACCAACCTTATGCAAAAGGAACTAGAAGAAAAGTTGCAAGTATGATCATTTGCGGAGAAAATTAGGGTTTTTTAGTTCAGTGAAGAAGGTTTTATTAGATTTTTGAATTATGTTGCATTTAATGTGAATTAGGGTAGTTCCTTGATTTATAAAGCATATTTGTAAGGAATTTTGATCACTTGTGCATTTGAAGTAAGTGGAGAGAAATTTGGAGCATTCTTGAGGCGATTTGGAGAGTGGGTTGTGCAAACCCTAGTTCTAGTTTTTTGCAAAGGAAAAAGGTATTTTACTCTTTTGTGCTACTGTGAGTTTGTGTGAATCATCTTTTTGAAATCATTTGAGCTTGATTTTTGGAGAAATGGTAACCCATGTAGTCGTAAGTGTATCAAAAATACCCAAACCCTCCTACAAGAAGTATTCCATCAAGGTTTTTGAAGACGGCCCTCTGGGCGCCTTCTCATCGATTCCTCACGATGTCATGCCCACTGAAGACACTAGAATGTACATTCGCATTAAAACTAAGGAGTATAATCACAAAAAAATGATAGATATTTGGAAGAATGAGCTCATTAGGGATGATTTCTTGATAAAATCTGAGTATGCAAATATTGTTACGAAGAAGTTGGATTGATGGAATTACTTTCCTAACTTTAGCTCCACTGTCGATGATAAGTATGTTAAACCAACTCTTAGCAGAATGCATGATAAGTTCTTGTGGACTGACAAACCTCACCTTATAACTAAGGAAGTAATTAAGGTTTTTACCAGACTCTATGATACCTGATTGATACTGGTGTTGAAGTCTGTGAAGAATGAAGTGGTGATGGAACTCACTGAAGCAACATTTGACATAAGGGCTCTTGCAAAAAATCCTATTACCAATCCTACTATGAAGTATGTAGCTATAATGATCAGTAACAAGATCTACTCCATGAATAGAGAAATTTTTTTGTCTGCTACAGCTATATATACTGGTTATGACATGGTAGCTAATGGTGCAGAATATGATTTGTGTGAACTTCTCTAGAAGCAATTGTTTGAAAAATTGAAGATGACAAGGGAGAAGAAATATGAATTCAAGTTTGGTTCTCTGATTGTTTGTCTATTATTCTACTTCCTTAGAAGGCTTCTCAAAAGAGATGATATGGTGATTTGGGATACATCAAGACCGGTTGCAAATCAATTTTTTTATTATATGCACAGCTTGGGTGATTTGAAGAGTTGAGATAATGCTTTGACAACATTCTTTGTTGTATTCAAGAGAAACATGAATGAGAGAGAAAGGATTCCAAGGAAATTTGTTGAGAAGTACAAGAATGATATCATATTTCATGTATCCTATGATGAGTGCATGATTGAGGTATTTGAACCCCAGAATTTTTGGATTCAACCATTGGGTTATGAGGTTATAGAGGATGAGGCAGAAGGATATGTAAAATTATTATTAAAAAGTCCAAAAGATACCAGTGAACCTAGAGTGGGAACTTATGCAAAAAAATATATGGAAGTTCACTTGGAGTATAAGAAGCCTGTGATAACAAAGAAGGTAGATGAAATGCTCAAAAAGGATGACTTCACTGATGAACAGATTGCACAAGGTAGAGCCATGGAAGAGAATATGGTTGGAGAATCATCAGGACTAAGGAGATCTGGTAGGACCACTCCTTCAAAACCAACTGCAGCCCCCACATTAGTGAAAGTAGAGCCTAGTGCTTTTGGTAAAGGGAAAGGCTTGGCTCCTTCTGGACCTGCTACAAGATCTGGTAAAAGGAAATAGACTCCTTCGTTGGCTAGTGTTGGCACTAGTCAAGAGAGTATTTCAAGATGGTGTTTCCCTTGGTCTTCCTTTTCCAGCATAGTGCTTGGTTTGTGACATGGTGTAACCGCCTCCTATGGAACTTAACTGACACTTGTATTGGGAATTGATAGGTCAAACTTTTGGTGCAATGACAAGTCCAAAAATTTGTATCATAGTTGGTCATAGTTTCAAACCCCCCACTTTTGTTGGGGGGGATTGTTGCAAGATGGTGTGTCCCTTGGTCTTCCTTGTCCAACACAACACTTGGGTTTGTGACATGGTCTAACCACCTCTTGTGGATCTTAACTGATGCTTGTATTTGGCATTGACAAGTTGAACTTTTGGTGCAATGGCAAGCCCAATAGAGAGGAAAGAAGGAAAAGGAAACAAGGGAAAATAACCTTAGTATCATTGAAGAGCAAGAGGAAGAGGAGGAAGAACCTGTAGCAAAATTGGTAAGAAAGAAGAGAGGAATCATGTCCTTTGGTGAAGGTGATTCATAGGAAGCAAGTGTCAGTTCTAAAATATTTCATTATGTGTCATCCTCTGAAGAAGATGAAGAATAGGATTTTGGTGTTCATGTGCACACCAAATCAAAATTGAAGAAGGAAAAAGTGTCAGAAGAGGCATCTCTAGACTAGGAAGAACAAAAATCCTCTCCGGTAAGACCTAGTTCCCCTCTTAGATTAGAGGCATTGGTTAATAGCTTGATACATTTTGAAGATATGTTGTAGCCTACAATAAAAATTTATGATCAAGTGGGTAGAGAGGACAGAAAAACATTAAATTTGGCTATTATTCAGTATGTTATCACTTTGGAAGTTAGTTGGGATTATTTCAAAAACAATATTGCTAAGAAACTATAGGAAGCCCTGATGAAAAGGAGATCAGAGGCTATTGAGATGGAAGAGAAGATAAGAATTGAGGCATTCGAGAAAATTGGGTCCTCTTTGACCCCAAATGATTTGGAAACCCTGAATAAGGTATGCTCAAAGATGTTTCAGATGAAGAAAAGGGTAAACACTTTGATGACAAAATATAAGAAGAAATTACAAAAAATAAAGAAAGAAACTGCAGAAGCCATTAGGGGTATGGCTGAAAAATATGGTATGTTTGATGCACTCCCATTAGGTTCTACACCTAAATAAGGAGAAGAATATTCTACAGAGGTTAAGGAAGACATTCCTTTGAGTACAGGTGATTCAAATATCCTTCCAGAAACAAATGATACAAATATCCTTCTAGATACATGTGTTACAAATGATCCTCTAGAGATAGAGAACCAAAATGAGGAAGAAGTTGAACCAAAGAAGCATGATGTTGTCCCTTCGGATCATACTAAAGAAGAAAAGGAGAAAGATGAAGGTGAAAGGAATGAAGAAGGAAACAGAGATGAAAAATAAGAAGATGAGAAAGTAGAAGAAGAAGAGAAAGTAGTAGAGGAAGAAGAAATAATGGGGAATCTGCTAGGAAGAATGAAGAAGATCAAAGGCAGGTTGTAGATTCACATAGGTCCTTTGGAGAATCCTCCTTTGACGATGATGTGTTAAAAGGCTTGTTGTCCAAGTAGATCAGATTCCAACCGGTAATTCCTTCAAAAATTCTACAACTTCCCATGATTCAAGGCAGTGTGGATTTGGATAATATTTCTCCCATTCATAAGTTGGTGTTAGGGAATGCATTACATGCATCCAGAAGAAAATAAATTCTAGAAACACATCAAAAAGGATCAAAGCTTATTAATGATTCTCTCAAAGATTTGCAGGAGGCCACCCCCGGTATATCAATTGATACATCTCTCACTCTGGTAGAGAATTTAAAACTCTTGTTGGACTCCTTTAAGGAGTATGCCTCTAGACTAGGTGAGAAGACAAGGCAAGAAAATGTGATCTTGCACACACCAATGTGAAAAGGAGCCTGGAAGTTGTGCAGGCTTGTGATTCTGAACCAAATATTGTATTTGCTTAATGCATAAAGTGGTCAGATGCCACATAGAGTAGTATCAAATATCTCATGGACTCCATTGAGTCCCAGTTGGTAGTTGTTTCTAGTACTTACAGTGCATCTAAGGATAGAGACAGGTCAACCTGCAATGCTATCTCTACTCAGAGAAAATTTATTTATTCTATAGAAGTAGAAGGAAGATATCATCAAAAGATTCAGTTAGCTAGGCGACCTTGTGAGAATGGAGTATACTCTAGTTTCCAATGCATTGGAAAATGCAAAAAAAATAGAAAATATCAATCTAACTCTAGGTACTTCGGATGATGCAGAAGAAAGTCTGATGGAATTGGAATCTCTGAATAGAATGTTGATATCTGCTAAGATAAGTTGGGAGAATAGCAAGATAGCATGGCAAGGTATTCTCAAGGAGCTTCAAGGCTCGCCATCCTCCGGGTAATGACTTTTTTCATTTTTCATATTTTTGGACCACCCTTTGTCCTTGATGTCAAAGGGGGAGTGAAGGTCTTGAAGAGAAAAGAAGAGTGTGTTGCACATAGGAGGTTTGTAAATTCTTTTGGCACATGTTTCCATCAATGAAAAAGGGGGAGATTGTTGGAAGAATGAAGAACATCTTATTATACAACTTTTGTGTTTTCATTGATGTCACCATGTTATATGAGTTGCAATTGCAAGTTTAAGGTCAAGTTTGATTTGGTATTCTGAACTGGTATGTAGTTATTATCCTCTGGTAATTTGGTCTACAATCCTCCCCTGATGAATATCATTGCTTGCAGTTTTTGGAAATAGTTTTTGTATGTTGGAAGCTTGTAAGTTCATAATCTCAGGTGCACAAGTGCTCATATGGAAAGTCAGTATTATTTTGTTGTAGGTCTATCTCTGGCTGACCTAATGAATAGTTTATGATGTAATGAATTTTTTTTATGTTGTGGATGTATTTGTGACCTATCTTAGGTCCATGCTAACATGTTGTAGTGTTCTACATGCTTGAATTGTTTTTGGAAATATTTTGTGCATGCTTGAAGCCAACAATCATCTTTTTGGTGAATAAGGGTTGCATCTAATTAGGTCGACCTAATTGATGCTTGCAGATGAGTTAGATATATATATTGGATAGTTTTGAGATTGTTGCTAGATTTTGCGAGTGAAGAGAAGTGTGAAGAGAGATAAGCATGCAAAGATGATGAAGTGTGTAAAGTTAGTTTACTAAGCATCATAGGAACTAAATCAACACTTGTTAGGTGTAACTTTATCAGTTCATTTTCTGGCTGTAAGCTACTTTTGTATTGTATCTTTGTAAGCAGTGAGCCTCTCATTTTGGACAGTGAGTCCTAGTAGTGATCCACCCTTTGTAATATCTTATAACTAGTTATGATGTATTGTGAGCTAATCCTCACCGTGGTTTTTTCCATTTTGGGTTTTCCACGTAAAAATCCTGGTGTTCATGTGTTGTGTTTTTATGTTCTATTAATTCTCTTTCTCATTTTTATTTTTATATGCATTGGAGTAATTGGATGGTGTTTTTTCAATAAGTTTAAGAAGATACTAATTCACCCCCCCTCAGTATCTTGGGTATTCAACAGTTCACACTACTCTTCTAAATTTCACATCACACATATCACTTGCAATAATCTCATGTATATCTTGCTTCTTACTCTTTCCACACCCTTTTGCATCAACACCATACATATTTATATCAAGATTTTACCTCAAAAACTTTTTCCAATGTCATCCACTACCTGTTATACATTCAAATTAAAAATAGGTCAACACCTAAACATTCCCACAATGGATAGGAATGAAAGGAAACCAACATAAATCCTTAATTAGGACCCAAATAGATCCCAACACACTTCAACACACTTCCACAAGCCTCACATGTAGTGTTAAACACAAGGTTGACCAACACTCATGCAAAACACCATAGACATTAAGTACATGCTTCCTTAGATCAAACCAAAAGTTCCAGACAACATAATTTACTTGAAAACAATCCAAAACAATCCATGAACTTCTTAAGATTCTTCAAACACTTCATCCAAACTTGCATCAACAAATACTTTAACTTAGGATAACTGATAACCTTTAATTGCATACTAATAAATGAAACTCACACTATACTACACCAAATCAAGTAGAAACTTGAATACAGAAAGATAAAAACATTATAAGAAACTTCCCAAATCCAAATAGCAGAGAAACATGGAGAAAATATATTTCTCGACCCAGACCATAGAAAACATCACTGAACAACTAGTTCACACACTGGTGAAAATATCTTGCACTGTACAACAATCCAAAAACCCAAATTCTGAATATAGCAATATTAGTTAACCTTGAATAATTTGTAAGATCCACACAGGCATAACATCAACATTGAAAGAATGCAGAGCACAATAACAGAACACACTATGAACATTTTCACAACACAGTTTATTTTGTTTATTAAAATTTCTCAAAAAAACTTGGAAATCAAGTACCAAAGACATCATCTCATCTCATTACTTCATTCCAACTCATCCTCAGAACTTGCAACAAAAGAATAGCTCCATGTACTCACAACACTTCCTCAAGGTCTCAACTACGCATGCACAACTTGTTTTCCTCTTTTCCACAATTTTCTCAATATCTTTAACATCTTCATCCCATAGTTGACATAAATGACAACATCAATTAGTGGAATTCTTGTTGACATCAATGAAAAAACTATCATACTTGCAATATTCTCCATGTAAATCTTGTGTTATGTTATGATCTTGTGTTGTTGATTTGTGACTTGCTACAATCTTATGTTGATGATATTCTTTATTTATTGTTGTTATAATTTCACATAAGGTAGTGTTTACAAACTGTGTGAACCCTTCTTCTAGTACCTACAAAACAAAGAGAATAAACACCTCAAGTTAGATATTGCAAGCCAAAATAAGGATTCCCCATGAAATCCATTTACAAATTCAAAATAGGAAAGAAAACAATGAAGAACACAATATAAATGACAAAACTAGATTGAATCCTAATTTAAATGTGCAAACTCATGATCCCATGGGGGAATTGGTGCCAATTTGATGTGAAAATTAGCCCTTTCCCATTTCCTAAGATTGCAAGTTTCGAATGTTGAAGAGATTGATCCATTTCGTTGATGAGGAATGAAGACTCCAAGCCAAAAATCTGCAAAACCTAGCTATGACTCAATGATCATGAATGGAATTCAAGAGATATTTGAGCATGGTAACTTTGCTTGGATTGTGGATGATGAAATGAGGATATGAGCCCTTTATTTATAGGATTCCAAGATGGATGAATGCCCAAATTTGAGTAATGTGGGACTAACATTCATCCAATGATATGATGCCACTTGTCAAGCTATGAATGGATGATGGATGTGCAAGATTTGGGGTTTGTGCCAATAAATGAAAATACTTGAATTTCAAATTTGTTGAAATGACATGCAAGAGGGAAGGGAAAATGCAATAAATGCCACTTGGCTCAAGGCAAAGGATATGTAAGATGAAGTTATTGCCCTGTTGGATGTACATGTTGACTTGGAATTTTTGAATTCAAATTGAGAGAATATTCCAAAAGATGCCTTGTGAGGAAAATAGAGAATTAATAAATGAATTAAATATATTTTCATATGCAACTTGTATTATCTAGAGGATGTGGCATGGGATGAGATTAAATTAATCAAGGGTTAATTAATTTAACAGGAGATTAGATGATGTGACTTATTTGACTCAAATTTATGGATTTATTTAAATCAAATAAGAGAGGAATATGATAAGAGGCTAATTAAATAAAGGTTTTGATTTATTTAATTAAAAGGGATGGTGTTAGATTAAATCAAATAAGGTTTTAATTTATTTAATTTAATGGATAGACTTTAGAGATTTAATCAAATAAATTGATTATTTAATTAAATAGGGATAATTAGATCAAATGGATTGATTTAATTAACAAAATAGATGACTTGATTTAGATAAAGTGATGTATTTAATCAAGAGATGAACATTGATGAATTTAATCAGATAGGGGAATTTGATTAAATGGTTAGACCGAGGGATGATTCAGGGAGAAACGATGTTAGTAAGTCAGGATCAGATGCATGATGTCAATTGGTATATTTTATGTGTCTACATTTTGCCCCTCTTTGAAGCAATGCACTTGCTGCGTTGGTTCAAAGAATAAACGATCTCGATCAAAGCCAAACAAAATTGATATTTAAAACTTTCCCCACTGCTGAATGGCGAGAGAAAACATGCCATTATAATGCCCCCTCGAGAAATAGGATGAAAATTTTAATTTTTTGGGTGATCTCGCAAAAAAAGATGACAAAGTGCCCGACAGGTCCAAAAGGGGTCTGGGAGGCTAAAAACGTGTCTAAATACAATAAAATGATGAAAAGCAAGCCTCAAATGGACAAAAATAGGTTCAGGGGTCCAAAACCCTAATAGGACAGCTATTTAGGATTAAAAAACCCTAATTTTTAGGCTTAAAAGGGGCCCGAGGGGTCACTTTCAAGTCATTTTCACACACCTCCGCTAGCAAACTTGAGATTCGAGCTTTGAGCCTCTGGTGATATGGCACAACGAAAGATTCCCCTACACATTTCAGACCGAGTTCAGACATACCAGCGGCCACCTGGCATCATGGCACCGGTATGTGCCCCTTACTGAAGCTTCATCTTTTCATTTAATGCATTAATTACTACCTTAAAACGTGAGCTCGCCTCCAGCAGCACTATATAGTGCCACTCGGCATTTAAATTGTGTCGCGCTAGGCCGTTTTGCGCTGCAGCAGTGCTATTTAGTGCTGCAGTAGTGCAGTTAGGAGTTTAGAAACTTCGACGCTGGGCTTGGGCAAAGTGCGCCACGACGGTGCCCTTTTCATGCAAACTACAATGTTGGAGGATAAAGTGCACTGCAGCAATTCATTTTTGCTCCTTTTGGGCTCGAGCGTCGAAGTTTGAGTAAAATCAAACTGCGACACCCTCACAAACTATGATGCTAGAGATGATTTTGGAGCGTTCGATCAAGAATTTTTCAAAAAAATTAACACAGTGACTTTCCTTGATGCAGAACGGGCCCAAGGAGCTCTACTCGGGAGCACCAATCACGAGATTTGGTGAGCATCCTACGGGACTAGGACCGACTGGGAGTTGCAGGATTATGGCATATTGCGTACATGGTGCCCGTCCACACCCACCTAGGGATGCTGTTAGCATTGGCCAAGAGGTGGCATAGTGAGACATCATCATTTCATCTTCCCACTGGCGAGGCAATCATCACTTTGGAGGACATTTGGAACATTCTACGGTTGCCGATTCATGGCTGACGGGTGATCTATAATATGGAGGAGGGACGCGAGTGCTGCATTAGAGTCCTCACCACACAAGACATTATCTACTATGAGGGGCAGATTGAGCTCGAGCGGTATAGGGTTATAGCACCTCCCTTCCACTGGGCAGTTGCAGCAATCATTTTGGGTTTGGTTGCCCCAGACCGACAAGGGTGATATTTCAGTCCTGGCTGGGGTTATTGCTAGGAGAGGATGGTCTGAGACAGGGCAGTTCACTTTGCATGGGGACCTGTCCTTCTGGTTTCACTTTATAGAGACATGCACAAGTACATATACGTGGATGGCAGAGTGCTGGGGGCTGGAGTGACACTTCTTCATGTTTGGGTGTGGAAGCACATTTTTGTGCTATGTCCATAGGTCGTTCCAGTTTCGATGGGGGCAGAGGATGCCCTCGTGGCACTATACAAAGGCGGTGTGTCCTTCACACACACTGGCGAGCATGGGATCCCCTACTAGAGGTGGGTCCTAGATGAGATGCTTGTCTTTACTTGGCGTCCATACCTTGGTCGGCCCAGATGGGCCGATGATGCCGCTCAGCTCTTTTATTGCCACTAGGATTGATATATACAGAGGTGGGAGCACACGATGATTGAGAGATACCTACCCGGGCACGTACAACATTAGTTCAGAGAGTCGCAGTATCGGCCTAATGATGGCTACATAGCCTTATTTGCACGCAACATGACACAGGTGTCATGGGGGCCCGGTATTCCTACCTCCGAGGCAGTTGACAACATTTGACAGTTGGTAGCATGACCGTGGGCTTATGATCAAGGCTTGGTAGATCTAGGGACCACACAGGCCTACAGAGACTGGTTCAGACCTCCTCTTTGGTTGACCATTCCAGACGAGGATCCAGAGGTGCGTAGAGTCAGAGGCAGAGGGAGGGGACAAGGGCGAGGACCAAAGATCAAGATTCGACAGGATCCACCATTGTTGCCCCCAGTCCCACCAGGTCACAGAGATGTCCACATGTAGGATCAGTAGTAGGATCCACCAGTCCCACCACCACAAGTCGAGGGTGAGGACCAAGTTCACGTACAGCCATGGGTACAGCCACAGGGACAGGCAGACAGTCGGGATGCACTGATTGTATAGTTGCAAGCCCAAGTTCAGGCAGTGACTGCGGAGAGAGATTAGGCGAGGGTTGAGAGAGAGCAACTCAGAGCAAAGAGGGATCAGGCTGTGCAGCAGAGATAGGCTGCAAAGCTACAGGCAGCCACAAAGCTAGGTCACAGATAGCAGATTGAGAGTATGACAGCCTCCTCCTCCCAGGGTACAGTGCCAGTACGATCTTACAGGGATGCTATCTGAGAGATAGAGTACTACCATTAGGCTTACCATGACACTGTACCTAGAGTAGATTGGGTCCTAGAGTACTTAGAGTGGGCCATCCAGAGACCACCAGAGGGTCACAGTGACAGGGGTGAGAGCAGCATTCATAGAGATCGGGCTTGATCTAGATATTACACTTTTTGTACCTTATGGGCTCATTTTTTGATAGCCCGATGGGTATTTTGTACTGATTGATATATATGTGTACAATGATCTGATTTATTCTTTGTACTATGACAATGCCATGATTGATGATATGATATATATGAGCTTATTTTTTGATGTGATGTACTGTGTACTCCTTTATGCATGGATGATTTATTTCTATATGCTTTGCAGTGATGTTTTATGGATTCATTTATTTCTAATGATGTATGCGTTATGATTATGACTAACAGATCTATATTATGCTAACATATGATATGATGGGCAATGATGTTCACTATATGATGGTTTATTTTATGCTAATGCAATATGTGATATGGGTTTTTAATATGTAAAATGATATGATCTATGGTATATTCCAAGATGTGTGGAATGTGCTTATATATGAGATGATTTATGGATGGATGTAATGGGATGGTTCAATGAGATGCTTAGAATAACAAATGTTATTATCCTAAACGTAATTATTGATGATGTATGTGATGCAATGATATGTTAATGCAAAGTGATATGTTGATGCGTAATGTGAATGTAATGTGATGATATGATGTCATGATGTTATGCAAGTATGTATGCCTAATGAATTAAATGCTTATATACCTATTGTTTATGATTATGTGAAAAATGATTATGGAATGTTTCTATAGAATGGTTGTGAAATGCAAATGAATGTTTATGAAATGATCGATATAATGCCATGAGATGCAATGTAATGGGTGAAATGTAATAACATGGATGCACCTATTTATGAAGAATGTTTATGATAAACTGTTTATATGATGATAATGCAATGTAGTGTGAATGTTTCCTATATGATATGCTTTATGCAATATGTTGATGATTTGTGGATGCAGGATTGATGAAGATGTTGGTGATGATGATCAACTGTCATAGTACCTTGTTAGTGTGGTTAGTAAGAAGAGAAGAAGTCATTTCAACAAGACACAAGGTGATGCAAATGCCAATGATGATGATGATTACTTTCCGAGGAATTGGGATTTTCAAAGGGCCAAATTTTCTTATGTTTGATAACACATGTGGTATGATGCATCAAGGTATAGAAAACCAAGATGTCATTGTACCCAGTGTGAGGGACTTTGACTTGACAATCAGATAGGAGTATTCTTGTTCACACCTAACATACAGAAACCTTGCTAGGATGCACTTCAGAAGTTTTAGACACCTCGGACCAAAACATGGAAAGGTAAACCTATCCATGCAGTAGTCAACAAGTTGCCCTAGACCTCTTCCATACATACCTATCAAAGCAAGTATTCACCGAGGTTATATTACAAGAATGTCCAACAAGCACAGCAGACAAAAGATAACGATCATTGGCCCATTCCTATTTCCCTAAATCCTCTATTTTGGGATATCATCAAGACATCCTTGGAATGAGCACAAATAAGATAAGTCAAAAGATAAAGACCAAGTAAACAAACAAACTAATGCTCTTCAATACCACTAACTGAAAGAGGATGTGTTTTCTAAGGATGATAACCTAAGCTTATTACCAAAAGATAATTCCCATTGTAGGAAGGATTCATCCTAGGACATGTTAGTGGATGGCGGCACGTCATTTCGTTTATCCAAAGTGTTCTAAGGGATGATTGATATGGGTCAAATTTAGAAGATGTGTTACCGATATAAAGAGATAACCAACTTGCTTATGCACTGACTTAGACTTTAGACTTGACATTTTTGAGTTTTCACTTTTAAACCTGCTAGACTTGTTTCTAACTATTTCACCATAGGTTGGGGATGACGATCAGTTTATTATTGATGGTGTTTATTGTGGGTGCAAGAGAGATGAGATGGATGGATTTTTTTCAAATATTTGGATTTTTTGGATTTTTGTAATGTTTTGAGGTTGTTTTTGGTTTTTTTTTTAGATTTTCAAATGTTTTGATTTTTGATTTTTTGATGTTTTTGGGATTTTCTGAGATTTTGACCAAGAGACTAACCTAAAGACCTATCCTAGGGGTCTCGAGGGCTAATCAGCAAATTATCCTTGCCTACGTTATATACGCAGAGACCATGTAGTTCGATTAACGACTTGACCGATTTACAGATGATGATATACATGACGAGATGCTAGTTTATTATGACAGACTCCTATAGGACTAACCTAAATGTCTTGGGGGATGATCAAAGATCAACCTTGCCTACGTTCAAGCTCAGAGATGACATAGTTCGACAAGACGACTCTGTTTTTATTTTTATTTTTTTGAATGACTTTTTGACCTGTTCTTGGATTTTGATATGTTTTGATGTTTTTGGATTTTGTGCTTTTTCAATGTTTTTGGATTTTCTGATTTGAGGACTTTAAGAATATACATGAATCTAATCCAATGAGAACGTGCCCCTAGTGTGACATAATAGACCACTCTGATAAAGGCAGGACAAACTGACCTTGAGGATGGGCCGAGTAGTACTAGGAGGGATCATGATACAAACATAGGACCAAGCTATGGTGTGGATGTGAGTGGATGAGTGATGGATGGAGACCTGAATGCGATGGATGATGGAAGTGAAATGGAGGGTGATGCTGAACAAGCTGCAAAGATCCTGGTGGATGGAAAGTGCTTATTTATGCAAGGCACCTATTTTCCAAGTTTTCACCAAGGTACTTGCCCAAAGTGCCACCAAAGTGGTTTTCACTAGAGGACGATTTTTTATCTTTACTATTTTTTGATCCATTTTCTGATTTTTTTGGATTTTTTTGCTTTTTAGATTTTTTTGCTTGTCATCAAGACACCTGTTTGCTGGGTTTTTGCCTAAGTAACCATTTTTTCAAGACATTTTCTTATTTTTTGGATTTTTTGGTTCTATACCTTGAAATATTTTAAGCATAAAACTTCTTGAGATGGGAGCTATTCATTGGCTCCTGCAAAGGTTCCCCTTCAGGTGTTGATAGCTGATATGCCCCTGATTTATAACTTGCTATGATGATGAAAGGTCCTAACCAATTAGGTTTGAACTTGCCTTTGTTGCTTGGGTTTGGGACATTCTTCTGATTTTCTTTTAAGACCAGTTCTCTGACTTGGAAAGTCCTGCTTCTGATTTTCTTGTTGTAGCTCCATTTGAGTCTATTTTGATAGACTTGCAAATGATTTAAAGCATCTATCTATCTCTCATCCAATAGCTCTAGCTCGTTTAATCTTGACACCCAGTAGTCCTCGTCAGTGATGAGGTTTTGCAATGATATTCTGAGGGATGGGAGCTTGATCTTAATTGGAAGTACAGCTTCTGATCCGTAGACCAAGGAGAATGGGATGGCAACAGTCGGTGTGCGGATGCTGGTTCGATAAGCCCAGAGGGTGGGATTAAGCTGTAGATGCCAGTCACGACCTACGTCATTGACTATTTTCTTGAGGATTTTGAGGATGGTTTTGTTTGTAGCTTCTACTTGGCCATTGCCTTAGGGATAGTACAGGGTGGAGAAGCGATGCTGGATTTTGAATTTCTCGCACAATTCGCAAACCTCTTGGTTCTTGAATGGTGTTCCATTATCTAAGATAATGGCTTGTGGGACATCGTAATGATAGATGAGATAGTTCAGGATAAATTTTGAGATCTGCTTTCTGGTTATGTATGTCATGGGTATGGCCTCTACCCACTTTGTGAAGTACTCAGTTGCAGTTATGATGAACTTATGGCCATTGGATGAGGTGGGTGTGATTTTCCCAATGAGATTGAGGCCCCACTATGAAAAGGGCCGTGGTGTGACGATGGGGTGGAGTTGTTGAGCTAGAGCATGGATGAGGTCCCCATGCTACTGACATTGTAGACACTTTTTAGCATGATCATGTGCTTCTCTTTCCATTGTGGGCCAATAATACCCCATCCTCAACAGTTTCTTGGCGATGGTCATTTTACTTGAGTGTGAGCCACAGATACCGTTATGAACCTTGGTTAGAGCGGTTAATGCCTCCTCAGCATTTAGGCAGCACAATAAGGTACCTTCTATGCTTCTACGGTATAGGGTATCACCTAGGATCACAAATCTGGATTCCTTTTTAACAAAGGTTCATTTTAGGCTTGATGGGAGGTCAACGGGTATGACTCCTATGTGAAGATATGTGTAGATGTCATGGTACCAAGGATCACCCAGACCAACGATTTCACAAACATATTCTGATTCTGGTACCTCGAATGTGGGAACGAGAAGCTGCTCAATCAAAAATTTATATTTTGGCACAGTATGAGGGATGTCTAATACAAACCCAATTGTAGTCATGACATCTGCTGCTCTGTTGTTGGTTCTTGGAATCTGCTCAAATTTTATGTCAATGAAGGATTCCTTTAGAGTCTCCACCAATTTCTTGTATGGAGTGAGCTTATCATCCTTAGTCTGATATTCGTTATTGACCTAATTTATGATCAACTGAGAGTCTCCATACACCTTGAGAGTTATGATGTTCCATTGCACTGCTATCCTGAGGCATATAGTCAAAGCCTCGTATTCTGCTATGTTGTTGGTGCAAGGAAATGCTAATTTGTATGATTTCAGTATGCAATCCCCTTGTGGGGTGATGAAGAAGACACCAGCTCCTAATCCATGTTGTGGGTATGAACCATCAAAGTATAGTTTCCAATGGTCAGTTACGTTGAGGTTAAAAATGGATTCATCTAGGAATTTTGAGACAAGAGGGTTCTCAGAATAAATGGGTGCTTCTGCTAGTTGATCTACAATAACTTGTCCCTTAATGGCCTTCCGTTCTACATACTCGATGTCATACTCTGATAATATCATTACTCATTTTTCCATTCTTCCTGTGAGCATTGCCTTTGATAGGAGATACTTGAGGGGATCAATTTTCACAATGAGCTTTATCTTGTGTGCCAACATGTAATGTCTGAATTTTTGGGATGCAAACACTACTGCGAGGAAAGCTTTCTCAATGAATGAGTAATTTATCTCACGACTGACCATTGTCCTACTAATGTAGTAGATGGCCCTCTCCATTTTGTTTTCATCATGCTGAGCTAGGAGAGCTCCAAGGGTTGATGTTGTTGCTGACACATATAAGATTAATGGCTTTCTTGGGATGGGTGGCATTAAAACTGGTGGTGTCAGTAGATATTCCTTGATTTTGTTAAATGCTTCTTCACACTTTGTATCCCATTTGTACGCCACTCCCTTGTGGAGTAGGTGAGAGTATGGGTTTTTCTTGTCTACCAGTTGTGCTATGAACCATCGAATGGATTGAAGTCAGCCTTGGAGTCCTCTCAATTATTTTAATGTGTTTGGTGCTTCCATCTTGAGGATCGCTTTCACTTTTTCTGGATCTACTTTGATACCCCTCATGGAGACTATGTATCCTAGTAATTTACCTGATTGTACGCCAAAGATGCACTTCTTTGGATTTAGTCTGACTTTGTATTCCTCCAGTCTGTCAAAGATAGCACTTAGGGTTGCTATATGATCTTGTCTCTTTCTGTATTTTGCTAGGATTTTGTCAACATAGTCCATGACTATTTTATGAATCATGTCATGGAATATCAATGTCATGGCCCTTTAATAGGTTGCTCCTGCATTCTTTAGGCCGAATGGCATCATGTTCCAGCAGTAGGTCCCCCATGGACAAGTGAAAGTCATCTTATGTTGGCTATTATGATTTGGTTGTATCCTAAAAATCCATCCATTAGTGATAGCATCTCATGCCCTATTGTCATGTCTACTATCATGTCAATGTTGGGAAGTGGGAAATCATCCTTGGGACATGCTTTGTTCAAATCTCTGAAGTTTGTGCAAATTCTAATGGCTCCATCAGGTTTTGAAACATGTACCAAATTTGATACCCATTTTGGGTAATCGATTGGTTGAACAAATCCTACATCTAACAACTTTTTGAGCTCCATTTTGACCAACAGAGCGATTTGAGGATGCATTTTCTGAAGCTTTTGTTTGACCAGATTTTCTTCTGGATATACTACTAAATGATGAACCACAATCTCTGGATCAAGTCCTCACATATCAGCATAACTCCATGCAAAGTTTATTTGTCTTTCCTTTAGGAATTTTGCTAGGAGTTCTTGCTCTTCTGATAATAGTGATTCCGCATAGAATGTGATATGCGGGGCCTCCTCTATTTCTAGGTTGACAGGATTGCATTTTTCAGCCAAGACTATTGACTTCTCCTGATGAATAGCTCTTAGAGGAAGATTGAATCCTTCATCCTCAAGTGCCTCAGAGAGGTTTTCACCATTGGATACATCCTTTCTTTTTACTATTTTCTTGTCAGAGAGTGCCATAGTGTGGTTTTCACTCAAGAACTTGGATGTGATTCTTATTTTCTCACTTTTGCGACTGAAGGATTTAATCATTTCCCCATAATAGGCATGTGTGTCCAACTCCATTATAAACCCTGCCTTGTGATCTCCATTTGGAATGTTATCCCTCAATCCCATGAATTCTGAGAGTGCCTCATCATTTTTGAATGTATCGAGAACTAGTGGTCCTCACTGGTCATAGTCGATTAGTTGGGGGTACACTAAACGGATCTCATGATTTGGATGGTCTATTTCAAAGGAGAGGGTGCTAATCATACACAGCGTGGTGTCCTCGAATAACCTAGGTAGATTGGTCATGGTATCTTCGTCATTGCTACTAATATAGGGCTTAGTTATAAAATTATGTGTGTCTCTACTTGTGACTATAGGTGAGTGTACTTGTACTAGTATTGGCTGAGGAGAAATATTAACCATTCTAACTGGAGCACTTCAGCCATGTATGGTTATTCTCAGAGGGGTACATACAAGACCAAGATTTGTTATGGGTCGCGTCTCTAGCATGATAAGTATTATGAGCCCATTGTCATTTTGTCCCAATCTTTGATTTATGTTGTAGCCCATTGCAAGCATCATTTGTAGGCCCTTGCTTGTCTCATCCATTGGTAAATTAGCTGCTGGTCTTTCATTTTGATACAACATGTGAGATGGATCTGCTTCAATAACCTCATGGCCAAGGTCTCCCCATCTTGTGAATTCAGGATAGTTTTCAGGATAGGTTTGCGATGTGGAAGCTTGATTTTCTTGTGGATGTCCACGTGATCTAGGAGATTGTGGTAACTCTCCTATCATGAAAGCATTGTTAGGGAGTTTGTAGCTTGCACAACCATCCTCCTAGATAATGAGCTTGATATCAGAGATGGTGGAGGTGGTGGGGATGGCGGGTGTCTCTGTCACAGAAGTGGACGTGAGAGTGGCGGGGTCAATGTATGGTGTGGATGGGCCCTCATCATTCTTTGGCACTTGGGGGATTTTATAATACTTTGCCTCAATATTTTTGCAATATGAAAATGATTCAAGATATCCATGGATAGTAACCTCTTGTCCATTATGTGTAAATTTCATACATTGGTGGAAGGTTGATGTTACGGCTTTCATTGCATGGATCCATGGGTGTCCCAAGAGGATATTATATGGCAAGTCGAGGTCCAAGACCTGACAGGTGGTTTCCATGAGCATTGGACCTACTTGAATAGGGAGTTTAATCATGCCCTGAGACACTCTTTCTTGGTCATCATATGCTCTTATTGTGATGCCCTTTCCTTTGTCGATAGAATCTTCTGATATTTTCAATTGCTTGATGAGGCTGAGAGAACAGATCTTCAAACCTGCACCTCCATCCACCAAGACCCTTTTAATTTTTCTCTTGTTTACAATGACTTCCAAGTGAAGTGCACGGTTGTGAGATGGTTGGGCGAGGAAATCTTGGTCAGAGAATGTAAGGAGATTAGGCATTATGATATTTCTGACCATAGCTTGGAATTTCTCTGCATCAAGATCTGCGGGGATAGTGGATGAGGCTAATGCTTCTTCAAGGATCTTTTTTATGCGCTGGTGAGATTTTTAACAACTCCATGATGGAGATGTGTGCTGGTGTTCTCTTAAGTTGGTCTAAGACATTGTAGCCATTAGGAATGGATCTAGATGAAGGGACTCTATTTGGTTGGGATGATCCTACAATGGTGACTTTGCCACCTCTTGTGGTGACTCCACATTCTTCGGCATGGGCACCCTTGATGGTGATGACCATGTAGTCTTCATTTAGGGAGGCAACAACTATTTTGTACACATGATTTACACTGCCCTTCCCTTTCTCATTTTTATTCCCTTTGTTTCCATGATTCAGCATCAGATTCATGTAGATTTTAAGATCCTAATTTCCAGTAGGTTGTTCCACGTTTATGATTTTCTTATCGATGAGATCTTGGATGATGTTTTTGAGTCTCATGCAATTTTTTGTGGTATGACCTTTGATTTTATGAAATTCACAAAGTTGATTTTTGTTATACCAAGGGGGTTTGACATCAGGTTCTTGGTAATTCTCGAATGTAGGAGGCTTGATGAGTTTTTTCATCAATCAAATTTTTCATTATGTCCTCCAGTGGTTCCCCCAAAATAGCGTATTTTCGTTTGGGATAACTTTTGCATTGGGGTGGTCCCCTTTGGTCATTGAGAGTATTGATGGTTGGATTGTTGTTGGGTTGGTATGTTGTGTGATGAGTGTTTTGGTGTTGATTTTGGTTTTGCCGTGTGGGTGTATTTTGGTGTGGACCACTAATGACCACCTTGGCATCAACGATACCATCATTAGTAATGTTCTTGTTCCTTACCCATGTGCAAGGTTTATCATTGTAATTGGATGATGGGCAGTTGTTTTGTTGTTCGTGATATGATGTTGATTCTGCAGGTTGAGTCACAAGGGCTCTTTCGATGCTGAGCACTTTGGAGATCAATTGTTCATATGTTGTGATGCCCTGAACCTTGAGGTGAAATTCTAGGTGGCTTTCAAGGTTGGCTATGATGGTACAGACTTGTTGTTCTTCTAGCATGGTCCACTTGCTCTGATTGGCCTTGGATCACCATCGTTGAAGGAATGAAGCAAAAGATTCATTCTTTCCTTATTTCAGAACTGAGAGTTCTTTGAGACTAACATCCATTGCAATGTTACATTCATAGTTATTAATGAATGCATCCCTAATTTATTGGAATGTTCTAATGCCTGAAGGTAGGCGAGAGAACTATTCTATAGCGGGGCCTACCAAGCTTCTAGGAAATAGCCACATTAGATAAGTATCGTCATATGCGACTTCCATGCAATGAACCTAGAACTCCCTGATGTGATCTTCAGGGTTTCCCATCCCTTGATATTTTTCAAATTTGAGGATTTCAAATCCCTTAGGGAATGGTTTCATCTCTAAGCTCCTATCAAATGGATAGGGACACAAGTTGCTTGGTGTATTGGTTGTTCGCCCTGATTGAAGGTCGAGCACTTGTTGCAAGAGCAACGTGAGTTGTGTCATCACATCACTTTGCAGATCAAGGGGTGGGATGAAAGTGTTTTGGGGTGTTTGAATCATGGGTTGGATGATTGGATTGGTTTGTGCATTGTTTGATGGTATCTGTATGTTCTGGCGGGCAAAGTAGGCTTCTACTTGCTTTTGTATAAACAATGCTTGTTGTTGATCTTGTTGTTGTTGCGCTAGGTTTTGTGCTTGTTGTTGTGCTTGTTGTTGTTCCAACAATGCTTGTTGTTGTGCTTGTTATTGTTCCAACAACACTTGTTGTTGGGCTGCCAATTCTGCTACTTCTTGTTGCTCTTGGCATTGCTTTAGTGCTTGTTGGTATGCTTGAATTTGTGTTGCTTGTCTTTGTACAAGAAGTTGTGCTTGATATTGAGCTTGTTGTGCCTAATATTGGGCTTGCGCTTGTGTTGTTTGTGCTTGTGTTCCTGTGCTTGTGCTTCTTTTTGTTGTAATAAAATTTGTGCTTGAGCGTCCCTTTGTGCTTGTAATGCTTGTGTGGCTTGTGCAGCTTGAGCGGCTTGTTGTTGTTGTTGTTACAATAATGCTTGGGCTTGTAAGGTGGCTTGGGATGCTTGGCCAGCTTGTGCAGCTTGAGCAGCTTGTTGTACGGATTTTTTTTTAACTTGTTGGTATCCTCTTTGGAAAGCAGCTTGCAATGCTACATCATATTTTCTTGATGTGGTGAAAGTTGGTGGTGGTGGAGGTGGTGGTGGATTTGGAATGGTGGTAGGTGATGATGTTTTGTTGATGTTTTGGGTGTTGGGTAGTGGTATTGATGTGATGGTTGGTCCTTGAGAGACCATGCTTTGTGATGTTAGGGGTGTGTTTGATGATGTTACCATTGCTTGTGTGTTTTTTATTTGTTGTTGTGATATCAACGACAAATTTTGGGTGCTTGGTTCAATGCTTTGATTGATATTTGGTAGGGGAGGAAGTCCTAAACCAACGAGTGGTGTGGATGATACTGGAAATGGCGGAAGAGGTGGAAAGGTGAGGGGTGTGAGTTGTTGTGAAAATGTCGTGGTGTCGAATAGGCCCCCTGGTCCAAACATATCTCCCTCTTCTTGTGAATTTGTGAGAAGAGGTGTTTGTGGTGTTGCGTGAAAAAATGATGATGATGGATCGTGATGGAATGTGAGAGGAACATTTTTGTGTAATGGGCTTTGGGGTATATTTTGTTCCAATGTGGTGTTTGCGTCCAAGTTTTGATTATTAACAAAGGGATGTAATTGAAGAGCATTGAGAAATGTATTTCCCTTGTTGACATTGGGTTGGGTTGGAGCAAACAATGTGATTTGTGGAATGTTTTGTGTGATGTTTTGGGATGGAGGTGTAGATGAAATGGGGATGGTGGATGAGATAGGTGGAAAGGATGTCTCCACTATAGTACTTACATCAAAATCCAAAGGTAACTTAGCCCCTTGTTTTGCTAGTTCAAGCACGTATAACGAGGGGTTGAGTCTCATCATGATGTTGATGATTTTATGATTCTCTAGATTTTGAAGCATTTTAGTCATTTCTTCATGAGACATTCCAAAGGTAAGGTCCTCTCCTTGGTTTTCTTCTTGCGGATTTTGCGATGATGAGAGGGTTAATGGATTGCTTGATTCAGCTGGATTCATTTCTACGTTTGTTTGGATAAGATCGCTTGAAGCAAGTGTTTCTTTGTTGTCTTCCATACTTTTCTTGTATTGAGATCTAGTTAGAACCATAAAACAAGGATCAATCTTTGTGAATAGGGGAGATGAATCTCTTGATTCCTTGGATCGATCGTTATTTTATGCCCCAAAGTAGAAAGTTTTAGGATGCCTTGAGGATCAAAGGTGATGATATGATGATGATGTTTGGGGATGGATGATACAGATGATGTGGCTTTTGATCAATCTTGAATGAGATACTAGGCTTCTAGGACTTGCGGATTTTGATTTTGATTTTGGGATTTGGATTTGAGATTTTGTCCTTTGATTTTGATTTTGATTTTGATTTGGGTTTTGAACAAAAATACCCTAAGATGTTGGATGATGATCTAAGGGATATATTTGTTCAAAGGATGATGATTTGAATATGTGTGAGGAGAAGGATGCATCTACTCACACCTATTCAAACAAGATGATTGTTTCACTAAGCATATGAAGAAGGATTCATCTACATACACTAAGCTAGACAAGATGATTTTGATAACTTTGACTAAGTATATGCAAAAGGATGCATCTACACATGCCTAGCCAAAGGTGACTTTGATAATGTTTTCAAGGATTTAGTCTCAATGATTTTGATGATTTTGACTTTGCCACAAAGCCTAGTATTTAAGGATGATTTCAAGATTTTCCAAAAGGTGATTGTGAGATGATGTTGTTTTGATGTTTTCAAGGATGGATGAAAAAGATTTTGATATGTTTTGATCCTAAGGTATACCTTGTTTTCCTAGACCTAGGTATTGAAGAGCATGAAAATGCTTCCTAATGACCTTTGTGACCAAGAGATGATTTCATTTGAACATTCATTTTCGGATTTCCAACCAATGATTTTAGCTTTGGGATTATGAGTCTTCAACACATATGAAAGTTCATTTTTCTTAGCTTTGCTTAATGAATTTATTTTACCATAAATACTTTCTTCAATTAGGTTTTCAAACTAAGATGTCCAATGTCTTAATTTCTTCAAACCCCACAAGATATGTTATGTGGGAATTCAATGAACTTAAGGCAAGGGTTTTCCTATTGTTTACTTAAGGAGACAAATTGAGATATAATCCAATGTTTAGAAACCTCTAAGGATGTGAATCCCAAGGGAAAGCAATAACATATGGATCGAGTCAATTGCATTTGTCTTCAAAAGGGTTTGAAATTTGGATGATGCTGAGTGCTTGTTTTTGAGATGTTTTTGATCAAGCAATGCATTTTGTAACCCAAGAATAAGTACAATCCTATGGATGTGTAAGACAATATTTGTTGGATTCCCACTTGGATGAGTCCAGCTATGCCTATCTCTAGCGAATGGTTAGATGCTTGACCCCACTAGCTCCCCTCCACGGAACTCACTTATACGAGGCAGCCAAGCATCAACACCCATGAAACTCCCATGGCATGTTTTCCATTTCTACTAGAAGATCATAAAAGTGTGGGGCGGCTTCAGAATGACCGTTCTTGTACCAACAAATAGATTAAAGGATTTTGGAAAATTCTAGCACATGGGTTTTAGTAAGGACTTTTCGTTCATAGAGATTGACCCATACGACAAGAGTCCCCTTTCGGATCCATCTTGTCGGAATCAACCACGTGATATTAGTGTTTCATCCAATATCCACATTTATATCCCAGCTCAAAATACTCTTGGCTTTAGAGTTTTACCGGTTAAGTCGTTCCCTTGGGTGAGTACTTTTTCCCCAAGGCGGACCCTCTAGGATAAACAAAAGCGAATGAAGAACAATATTCGTAACTCGATCAATCCTTTTTGGCAACAAGGAAAGAGAATGTACACAACAAATCCCCCCACTCACACTCGCACAATATGTTCAATTTTTAAGCCCAAATTGAAGTGTGGAGGTGATTGCTTTGTCTTAACCCAAAGTCATGAAAAAGGCCTTTTGATTCTCAAGATCACTATAAAGTGCGAGAGAAGTGCATACGTCCTTTTTCAATGGCTTTAGTCTAAGAAAGCCCTCATGAAAAATAAAGCTACACTTGTTCTTTTTAGATCCACAAAGCAATATGTGAGTTCATTTTAGAGCAGCAAATCACAAGTGAAAGACATTTGTTCAATTTGTTAATCCAATAAACAAAATCTAGTAAGTTGTGATCCTAAAGTTTGTTTTAGCCCTTTTGCAAGAAATGGAAAGGTTCTTTTTAAGCCCAAACAAAAATTAGTGTCCTAAGAATGAAAAGATAACAAATCCTCAAAATACTGTTAAATAAACACTAAAGTGTTTAAAAACACTTTCATTTCATAAGACATAGCCCTCATGCTCCTTCTTTCTTCAATTTCGATTTCTGACCTACAAAGAAGAAAAACATATTAGATTCTGGAAAAATACAGAATTTAAAAGGTAGGAAACAGAAGATAAATTAATCATAAACATGAAACACGTGCTAAAAAATCAAATTTTCCCTTTTATTGTCTCCCAACGTCCCAACTCGTGAAGGCGTCACAGTTTTTTCTCCCACTGGTGCTCCCACAGCACCGCTTACCAGTCAGCAACACTCTGTGTTGGGATAGAGAGCTCAATTACGTCGCAGTTCTTGCCCAGTGTCACAGTTTGTGTCCAGCGTCGCTGTTTAATATTTTTTCAAATTATCTGCAGGTCGGTGAGTCCAATGGCAGAGTTTATAATTCAAAAATCTTGGCGGGATGAGTCCAGTGGCGTAGTTTGTGTTTCAAGTGGTGCCATATAGCAACGCGGAAAAGCTCGCGGTGCCAAAACAATGACGCTGATGAGTTCGCAGTGCCAAAAACAGCGATGCTGACCAGCCCGCGTTGGAATTTCTTGTGTGAAGAAAACACAGAAATTTCAAGAAAATGTTAGAAATAATGATATCAAGCCCTCCTTCTAGTGCCAAATGTGTGAACCCTTCTCCTAGTACCTGCAAAACAAAGAGAATAAACACCTCAAGTTAGATATTGCAAGCCAAAACAAGGATTCCCCATGAAATCCATTTACAAATTCAAAATAGGAAAGAAAACAATGAAGAACACAATATAAATGACAAAACTAGATTGAATCCTAATTTAAATGTGCAAACTCATGATCCCATGGGGGAATTGGTGCCAATTTTATGTGAAAATTGGCCCTTTCCCAATTCCTAAGATTGCAAGTTTTGAATGTTGAAGAGATTGATCCACTTCATTGATGAGGAATGAAGACTCCAAGCCAAAAATCTACAAAACCTAGCTATAACTCAATGATCATGAATGGAATTCAAGAGATATTTGAGCATGGTAACTTTGCTTGGATTGTGGATGATGAAATGAGGATATGAGCCCTTTATTTATAGGATTCCAAGATGGATGAATGCCCAAATTTGAGTAATGTGGGACTAACATTCATCCAATGATATGATGCCACTTGTCAAGCTATGAATGGATGATGGATGTGCAAGATTTGGGGTTTTTGCCAATAAATACAAATATTTGAATTTCAAATTTGTTGAAATGACATGCAAGAGGGAAGGGAAAATGCAATAAATGCCACTTGGCTCAAGGAAAAGGACATGTAAGAGGTTATGCCCTGTTGGATGTACATGTTGACTTGGAATTTTTGAATTCAAATTGAGAGAATATTCCAAAAGATTCCTTGTGAGGAAAATAAGATTTAATAAATGAATTAAATCTATTTTCATATGCAACTTGCATTATCTAGAGGATGTGACATGGGATGAGATTAAATTAATCAAGGGTTAATTAATTTAACAGGAGATTAGATGATGTGACTTATTTGACTTAGATTTATGGATTTATTTAAATCAAATAAGAGAGGAATATAATAAGAGGCTAATTAAATAAAGGTTTTGATTTATTTAATTAAAAGGGATGGTGTTAGATTAAATCAAATAAGGTTTTAATTTATTTAATTTAATGGATAGACTTTAGAGATTTAATCAAATAAATTGATTATTTAATTAAATAGGGATAATTAGATCAAATGGATTGATTTAATTAATAAAAGAGATGACTTGATTTAGATAAAGTGATTTAATTAATCAAGAGATGAATATTGATGAATTTAATCAAATAGGGGAATTTGATTAAATGGTTAGACCAAGGGATGATTCAGGGAGAAATGATGTTAGTAAGTCAGGATCAGATGCATGATGTCAATCGGTATATTTTACGTGTCTACACAAGCATCATATGTTAACTATTTTTTGGCATCATAAAGAATATGGATCTAATCATGATATTTCCATACTAAGGCAACTTAATTTTCAGATTTGCATATCTTTCAAATTTTCATGTTGTTGTAGTCCAAGCCTTGTATCTCATCCATTGAAGTCATATTTGGATAGAGATTGAATTTCTCAACAATCAGTATTGAACCTATTTATTTCTCATCAGGAATGTCTTTCCATCCAAATCCATTTTTTCCCTCTAAGCCCATATTCTTTGAATTTAGAGATTATGGGTTTGGTCGTCCATGCATCCTTCCTCAATTCCCAAATTTCCTATCTAAAACTTCACTTTATAAATTTAGGATTTCAAAGTATCTCATACCATCATTCTTGTTAGACTTGTCATCCTTGGCATGCCTTTTCCTTCAAATTCAATTTTCCCCTCTAAGCCCATTTTCCTTGAATTTTGAGATTTTGGGTTTGTTCATCCATGCATACTTTCCTCAACCACCAAATTTCCTTCCCAAAATTCCACTTTATAAATTTTATGATTTCAGAGCATCTCATATTGTCATGCCTATCGAACATGTCATCTATGGCATATCTTTCCCTCTAATCTAATTTTCCTCTTTAATCCCAATTTCCTTGAATTTTGAGATTATTTGTTTGGTCATCCATGCACTCTTTCCTCAAATAGTAACTTTCCTTCCCAAAATCCTACTTTAAAAAATAAAATTTATAAATTATCTCATATCGCCATGCTTGTCAAACCTTTAATTCCTAGCATTCCTTTCCCTCCAAGTCCATAATTTCCCTCTAAGCTCATTTTCCTTGAATTATGAGATTATGGGTTTGGTCATCCATGCATCCTTTCTTCAAATGTCAACTTTCCTTTTATGAAATTCCACTTTTCAAAATTTGGGATTTTGGAGTATCTCATACCATCATACATGCTAGATTTGTCATCCTTGGCATGTATTTCACTCCAAACCCAATTTCCCCTCTAAGCCCATTTCCCTTAAATTTTAGGATTTCGAGTTTGGCAATCCATGCATGTTTACCTCAACTACCAAAATTTCTTCCCAAAACTCCACTTTGTAAATTTTGAAATTTTAAAATATCTCATACCATCATTCCTATTGGACCCGTCATCCTTAGAATGCATTTTCCCTCTAAGTTTGATTTTCCCTCTTAAGCTCATTTTCCTTGAATTCCAATAATTTGGGTTTTGTCATCCACGCATCCTGTCCTCAACTGCCAACTTTCCTTCCCAAAACTCCACTTCTCAATTATTGCTATTTCAAAGTATCTCATACCATCATTCCTATTAGACCCATCACCCTCATCATTGTTAGCGTAATAATGCATTACATAATAATTAATTAATTATTATTCTACTTTATTTATTCATGCACTCAAGCTAAACTTAGGAGTGTTTTTTTCTGTTAACTGAATAGCTATTATTAGATCATTCTATCTCATCACACAAAATGGTGACACTTGTCATGATCTAATCCCTTTATCATTTAGGGTTGCTCTTATAAAGCACTTGTAGAGAAAAATTATGGACTATAAATGGGGTAGACTTTATCTCTTATAATCTCATTGAATAGTTCTATAGATCCAATTGGTGTGAATTTTCCTTAGTTTTTTCTTGTGTGTGTCAATCCGGGGAATGTAAACTAATGAAAGGTGTCGGGGATATTTTCCCAAGTCCTGAAGATAATAAGTTGAGAAAATATGAGATGCAATATATAAGAAACAAATATTCAACTTTCACACTTACTAGAAATTGTTCTAATTTTCATTCTTTAAGCAACTCATGGTCTAGATAAGAATAATCCTTAAATTAGATAACATAATCACACTTAAGTTAAATGCAGAACACTAATCAAACTCTTGATTAATTAGATGATAAGAAGTTGTAGTGCGACAGGAAGTTGTAGTCTGACAAGAAGTTCAGAGGACAGAATATAGAGTAGTCTTCTAGAAACAGTAAATATGATTGAGCAGCAAGCAAACTGCTAAAACAAATGAAATTCTTGTACTCCAAATGATAATTGCATCTAACAAAAAGTTGATTACACTAGCTAGAGTATTGAACAAATTACATAAACCAAAAACTTTCTAAGCATAAAAGGAAATCAAATCATAAACACTTCATACTATAAAATGCATTCCACATAAATCAATTCATACTAAATATAAATTCAAACTAATTAAAAAATGAAACAACCTCACCAAGTATCCTAAGAGGGGGCCCTTCCTCTGGTTCACAAGGCTAGTGAAAATAATTTGATTTCACTAGCTCAATATCATGAACATCCAATTTTATTCATCCAAGTTGTAGCAAGAGCAAAATATGTTTATGTTCTCTATTTTCTCTCTATCTATCTTCTACAATCTAAATCATACCATATATATAGATGTGATCAGCACATTGAATACTATAAGCTCTATAATTAAATGAAGTTACGGTTTGTTATGGACAATGGCCAACAAAATAGATATCAATAGTCTTTGGTTTGGCCATAGGCCACAAACCTCAAAACAACATTAAAACAATTTTGAAATGTAATGTTAAAATAGAAGCAAGTGGTTGCACAACATATTTAGCTCATCCTTCGCCATTCCTCGTGTTCTATGAAATTCAAGGGTTTTCTTCCACATGATCAGTTCCTTCAACATAATCAATTCCTATGATTGCCAGTTCCAATCAAGGGAAGCTCAAAGGACCTGGACCAACTGACGAGGACTTTAAAAATCCTCCTACACTTTGGGCTCTGCAAGAACTGGGAGGGTAATCCCTTAATGTGTTTACAACCTCTGCATCAATATCATAAACAACAAAGCAATAAAGTTATGTCATTATCGTAATGATTTGGCATTTTGGAAGCATTCCTTCATCCTTTAAAAACATATTAAATATTCTTTATTTTCATAATAATTAATCAAAAAGGGACTTAGGAAAGAGGGAAAAAAGGAAATGGAATGAAACACAAAGGGAATAGGAATTAGACATATTTTTCACTCATCATTTCCCCCTAGTTAAGGAGTTTGCATGTCCTCATGCAAACAATTAGTACAAACCAAGGTTTTTGGAAAAAATTGAATGAGTTGTGCTAGTGGTTGCTTCTACCATGCTGACCCTTTGTCCCTTAGGGGACCCCGTTGTTTAACACAGTATTGATTTTACTCTATCAATTTCTTCCTTCTGCTGCTTGTTTAATGTAGCAAGCTCTTGTAGTTGTGTCTTTAATTGTTGGTTCTCCATTTTAAGTTGTGTAATCAATTGACATAATTTTCCAAAGGGAATAAATGGTTCTTCACATACCTCTTTTGGGTTTTTAGCAATGAAAACAACAAGAGCCTTTGAAGCTTCTTCAAAACCAATAGTCTCCTTTTCTGACTATCATGGAGGAGGACATTCTTCAATGTACACATTTTTAGGGTTATGTTCTTGCTCATAAGGATCTTTATCCTTTTCATTATATTCCTCCCCTATAGTGTACTCTTCACAACCCACATTCTCACTTAGGGTTTCTTCATATATACCCTATCTTAATGTGCAGAAAAAGGCTCCTCATAAATTTTTCCCATTTTTCTCAAGAGGGTTTCATCCCTAAATACATCTTGGTTGTCTGTCTCATGTTTTTCTTCAGTCTCCTTTCCTGCAGTTGTTGTTTCTTGACCTAATTTCTTCTCATCTGCTTGGTCAAGGTCTTGCAATTCCTCCAGGACGGGACTTTTTCTGCACTCCTACTCAACTAATTGCTTCTTTTTATGTTGATTCTGGCTGTGAAGTTCTCTATCTATCTTTCCCTTTCTCTAGCCAGGGGCCATGGAGACTACCTCTACATCAATCATAGAACTGACCACTTCTGCAAGCTTGTCCATCTTAGTGCAAGGGGAGTTTTCTACTTCTTTGGCTTGGTTGGGGGTGTTTCTTTAACCTTTTTTAGTGTCATGTCACTTGCTTTGTGGTTGGCCCTCATTTTTAGAGGAGACTCATCTAGGGTTTCCCTTGATTTCTTTTTCTTAGAGGATCCCCTACTAGGGTTTCCTTCATTACCCTCTTTTTAGAACACCTTGGAGTCTCATCATTTCCCTTATTAGGGTCAATGAAAACATCCCATTCTAGAGAAGGAGTAGCAAAATGGAGTCCATGTACTAAAATTAACTTAATCAAGCCATGGTAAGCCAGTGAATTTTCATGGCCCTTATGGTACTAACTACATGATCATTTCAAAAAACAATGCAAGTAAAAGGAACATTAACAAGAATATTATCACGCAAGTGCAGCATGAGCCTAAAATGGTGAGAATGGACATACATGTACCTCCCTTTGCAGGTAACTTATTAGATTAAAACTTAGCAACTTCATCCCACAGTGGTAGAAGGGACTTACGTTTAGTTCCCTGGCCCTACACCATCTTGGAAGATTGCCCCTTTGTAAAAATTGTTTCCTATGGAGCTTGAGATCTGTGAAACGAGAGGAGTAATTGGGAAAGAAGCAATCACTTTTCTGTGGAAGGCCAGTGACTATGGAAATTGTTTGCACGGTGATCAAAAATTGTAACCCCCTCAAAGTAATGTTGTTCTTATGAAACCCTTCAGCAAATTCTGCAACAACCTTGTCCTCAAAACCACACAGCTTCTTGAAATATGTCATCCAAGCAACCTGCTTGAAGATTTTGTATGCTTCCTCGCTGGCTAAGATCTTTTTCATTGTCATGGGTTTTTGTCTGCTATGATCTCCTCCCATGATTCCAAAGTGCAGAAAGAACTTCTTTTCCAACTTACACTGTGGCTATAGGGATGGAGAAAAGGATAAAAATGGAGATAGTTAACAAAAATTTTGAATAGGTAGTTTGCGGGGAGTCTATGGGCAGTAATTGTCGTGAAGAGATTAACTGTATCAACCATCAATAATACTAAGATCTAACCCCCCTTAAAGAGGTGCACCCTTAAGCTACAGGGGCGCAAAAGTTGGAAAAAGACAAGCTTCTGCAATCTGGAACTTTGGAATCTTCAACTTGTGATGTCTGTAACCGAAGTTACGAGTCTCGGATAGCCTCGCAGGATAGCTCATCGGATAGGCAGATTAATTCTGAAGAGATTGACTGTATTCATAGATAAAAATCAACCAATGAAAATAATGATGAAAAGTATGAAATTTAACCCAACAATCTCCCCCCAACTAAAAGATGACCGTCCCAAGCATGCCAAATAATTATTAGAAAAATAAAGAACATTTAATAAGCTTTTAAAAGAAGGAAAGAGTACCCCCTTGATACCAATGTCCATGAGACACTGGCGATGATGTGACTATTGTAGAGTCAATGACATGGAGACCGCAAGAAGAGATGATGTCACGGGCTAGTGGAGGAAATAAATAGTAGATCCAAAAAATTTAAGCAATAAAATTGATCAAGAAGCTATACGAGAGAGAAGCAGAGATAACCATGAGTGGAGGCTAATGTGGAGAGAAGAAAAGTGGTATCATGGAAAAGACCAATTAGAGAAAAGAGCATGGTGTATGATTGGCAGTGACAAGAATGCAAGAAAAATAAGAATGAAAATGTGTAGCAAAGAAACAATTATGAAAGGAACCAAGGAAGAAGGTAGGACCCACGCTAATCTATTACTGAGACCACAGGTACATGCAAAATTCCAACAAGTGATAGGAATGAGGGAAGTGGTAGGAAGAAAAATTCCTTCTACCAAACCTAAAGAAACATAAGGTTTCTTGCAAAAGAAGATAAACGGTGTCAACAAGAGCAACAAGAAAAAGCTCTTGTCGCACCACAGAATAGGTAGCAACAGGGAATGTTGCTAAACATGTCATGGTGTGCTTATTGCCTTTATGGTTTTTTTATGGTTTTTTTTATTGTTTTGATTTTTTATTTTTTACGACAATGATAGACCGTCGGTACCCCGATTTTCAGTCTATCACCACCTAGAGGCGCCAGAGAATGATTTTCATATCTAGGTTTATTCTCTTTTCTTCTTTTTTTTACATTGTAGAAAGTACCTAAGAGGTACTTGAAGAGGCCACAAAAACCCTATCAAGGAGATGGAGTTCCTTGGAAAATGTGATACAAAATCTTCCCTAAAAATAGGCTTCTTGTACAACTTCAATCAGTGACCATTGATAACTAGATCTATACTGTTAGAATCCATAATGTGAAGCTTAACTACACTGTTGTTGTAGACCATCTCAATTTCGTAAGGCTTGAACCACCGAGTGTGGAACTTACCTTTGAAATCCTAGAAATGGGAATCATACAAGAGTGCCTAATCACCTGGTTGAAATGACCATTATCGAATGAAATGATCATGTTAGAGAGCATGTTGTTTCTAGACAATCTCTACATGGAAGAGTGCTTGTTGACTAAGTTCATCCAATGAGTGAAGTTAGAAAATCCATTCTTTTTGTGCATCAATCAAGATCACACCCAACTAGAGTGTGGCACGAAGAGTCTGTACCTCAAACTCAATAGGAAGAACAACTTTCTACCATAGACAAGTTCGTAAGGTATCAAACCGATGGTGGTTTTCTATGTCGTGTGGTAGGTCCACACTACTTCAGGAAGCCACATCACCCAATCTCGCTTATGGAGGCAAATATCTTGGTAAGAATGTTCTCAATTTCTTTGTTGGTAACTTCAACCTATCCGTTGTCCTGAGGATGATAAGGTGAATGGTGCAGGAGCACCTAAGGAACAACAGGCAGTTTCTTAGGTAAAGAAGAAACCTAGAGGGTTAAATTTTTGTTTTGTTTCATAAGGTCATGTTGACCATTGTGTAGAGGGATTTGAGATGGTTCAATCTTTAGGAAATAAGTTGACATGAGTTAAATAGGTTTGGAACTTCATTTTGTTATGTTGTCAAAAGTTGGCAAGGTTTGCAAAACACAGTGGGTATTATAAATTTTGTTATTAGGTCAACAAGAGGCTCGACCAAAGGTTCTCAACTATTTTTGGAGCCTATATAAGGGATGATTCGACCCTGGAGCTGGGTTAGAAGCTTTATTTTTTTGGTAAAATCTTAGGAAATAGAAGAAAATAGCGTTATGTGCAGAAATTCCTGATTTTTGCATCTTGATTGAGTTTTAATGGATTAGATTTGTTTATGTTTGGCTGTGGAATGTAATGTAGTTGTCATTCAAGCATTTTTAATTCATTAGATAGCTTCTTGTATAGTTTTTAAGCATTTTTTTGGTAAATAGTTCAGTGTTGCCCTGTTGCTGGTCTAAACCAGACTGTTTAAAGAAAATGGGGTGCTAGAGCACTTTTCCATTGTACAAACTATACGGCCTTTTGGAAACAATTCCTAGACACCATGCCTATACATATGTTAGGTATTAGGTTTTTTTGTGTACAGGGATTGCTAGCAATGTCTTGCCCTAGGCGAGCCAGGCAGGGTCTAGCTAGGGAAGACCAGGAGGAAAATGTAGATAACTTGCAGGGGAATTAAGATTTTGGAGAAATTATTTTTTGTGAATTTTTTTGAGGGTCATGGAAATGCTTGGAGGTCAGGATGAGGTTCTATCAAGTCATTTGAAGGGATAAATTTTTGACAGTTTGAAAATAGCCTTGAAAAGCTTAAAAACCCTAGGGTTTTGACCATTTTTGTGTGTGGACAGTGTGCAGATTGTGTAGGCTTAAAACCCTAAAAATATTTGAGGTGTGGGCATGAGAAACACAAACCCTAAACAAAGAACCTAGGTCTCTTGGTGGGTTTAGGATAAAGTTGCATTTTGACTCTGTTAAGAGGCCTAATTGGGGCCCTAGGCTTGTAACCTTCTAACCCTAGGAAAGGATTTTGTGAAAGCAATGGGAAATTGGAAACTTTTGATTGCATAAGGACCCTGGTTAGGCTATTTTGAAGCTTTTACAACACCATCACACTCCTGCAAGAATCTAGTAGAAGGTTGAGGTTATTTAGCCTTTAAAGAAGAGTAAGGGCTAATGGAGAGTATGTGGCGAAGCACCAAGGTGGACTTGGTAGAAGGAAAGCATGTTGATAGTGAGGTTGGTCAATAGGAGTAGTGGTACCCAAACCTGAGGTAGGACCACTAGAACAAGGTGGAGGAGACACCTAGGAGTTCTTAGGAGCAAGGACTCAAAGCATGGGGCAGTGAGTGCCTCATCCAACCCTAGCCTATTAGTGAAGACTTGCGATGTCTAATCTCATACTCACATACCAAAGCAAAAATAAGCTCGTCTATAAACCGTGGACCTTGATTCGTGACTATCTCTCATGGAACACCAAACCAGGTGAAAATATTAGAATAAACGAAGTCGGCTACTTTGGTGTATGTTGCATGCTTTAAGGCAACAACTTCAACCCACTTGGTGACATAATCTATACACACAAGGATATATTCCTTGTTCCTAAATGGTGGGTTGATAGGTCCAACAAAATCAAGCCCCCATTTTTCAAAGGGCTCAATGGACAGTTGAGGATGTAGGGGCATTTCATCTGAGCACGTGGGGCAGCCCATACACTGAAATTTATCACAGTGATGAACATAACACTTACAATCCTTATGGATTGTAGGCCAATAGTAGCCTATAGTTAAAACCTTCTAGGAAGTCCTCTAAGCAACAAAATTTCCTCTGCAAGGTTTTGTGTGGCATGCAGGAAGTATATCAAAGACATCCTCTTCGGGTACACATCAACACATGATGTTGTCAATGCTAGTTCAAAAGAGCAATCCATTGATCCATGTGTACTGACCACTAAGTCCAACCAATTTTTTTCATTCTCTCAAAGAGAGATGAGGTGGGAACCTGCAAGTGACCAAGTAATTGCAATGTCAATGAACCATGGACTTTTTGCTGACATAGCAAAGAGATACTCATTTGGGAAGGCATCATCAACTAGAACTGGTTCATCATCTTCTTATTGTAACCTGGACAAAAAGTTTGCAACCACATTCTCCCAACCAAGTTTGTCAAGTATAGTAATGTCAAATTCCTAAAGAAAAAGTAACCATCTAATAACTCTACCAATTATAACAGGTTTATTCATTAAGAATTGAATTGCAAAATGATTAGTATGAACAAACACTTTATATTCGGTAATATAATGATGAAACTTATTGATTGCATAAACAACAGCTAAAAACTCCTTTTTAGTTACCATGTAGTTTACCTCAACTCCTGTGAAATTCTTACTAATTTAGTAGATGGAGTAGAAAAGGTTGTCTTCTTTTTGTCCAAGGATAGCTCCCATGGAATAGTTTGAGGCATCAGTATGAATGTGAAAAGGTAGTTCCCAATTTGAACCTCTAAGTATTGGTGTGGTTACAAGCTTGGTATTAATGGTTTCAAAGGCTTCTTGACATTTTGGTGTCCAAGAGAAAATGACATATTTTGCTAACAAGGAAAACAAGAGAGAGGAAATCTTATTAAAATTATGGATAAACCTCCTATAATATGCTGCATAGCCTAGAAAGCTACGCACATCCTTTTGGCTAGCAGGTGTAGGCAAGTCCTTAATGATTTGTATCTTTTTGGGATCAACTTGAATACCCTTGGAAGAAATATAATGACCAAGTACTATCCCTTCTAGCATAAGCATATGGCATTTTTCAAGGCTTAATGATAAATTAGTGTCTATACAATGTTTAAGTACCTTCTCTAAATTTATTTTAGCCTCCTCATAAGTATTACCATGGACAGTAAAATCATCCATATACACTTCAACACAATCATAGATCTACAAAAATACTCAAAACTACCCTTTGAAAAGTGGCAAGGGCATTACATAAGCCAAACGGCAAGACATTATAGGAAAAGGTTCCCCAAGGACAAGTGGAGGTAGTATTTTCCTAGTCTTCAAGTGCTATGTGAATCTAGTTATAGCCGTTGAACCCATCCAGAAAAGAAACAAAAATTTTTACCTGCAAGAGTGTCCAACACTTGATCAATAAATGCTAATGGAAAGTGATCCTTTTTAGTAGCTTTATTAGCTCTATAATCAATACAAATTCTCTACTTACCATTTTTCTTAAGAACCACAACTATAGGAGAGACCAACTGACTATCTGAAATAGGATATATAAATACAACATTTAACAATTTTTATAACTCCTCTTTAACTATTTCATGTAGGGCGGGGTTAAGCCGTCGTTTTGGTTGCATAACTGGATGACTACCTTCTTCAATATAAATATGGTGTGTGCAGGTCTCAGGATGAATGCCACGCATGTCTTGGTATTCCCAAGAAAATGCATCTTTATGAGTTCTAAGCATGGAAATGAGATCTTGGATTTTTTCAGTGGTTAATTGTGGATTAATATTAAGTGTGCAACTAGGTAAAATCTCCATGGCCTCTGATTGTGTAGGTGAATTAATGGCTAGTACTTGTGAAGTGGACGGTGTATTGCTAGAATTCTCAGAGAACAAAAATGGACTGAATAAACAATTATGAGGTAGCAATTGATGCAATGTGACAAAGTGTTGAACAAATTGTGAGCTACCTACTAGTGGAAATTTTCCAAAAGGAAAAGGATTATTTTTACCTAAATGAAGAACCATGCTTTCAAAGATTTCATTAGATAGATATCTATTCTAAAGAAAATTAACAAGAATATTATCTTCTGTAGTTCTTCAAAGTCTAGTGCTTGATCAATTGTCAAGATTGGTAATGACTCATCCAAGTCACTATCAACCCATACTGGATCCTTTGTCTCCAACAAGGGTTGTGCTAGCAGGTATAAGGTCAACTATTTTGTATGCTCTCCATTAGAAATGACCATGTTTCCCGAATAAAAATTGATGAATGCATCTGCAACCACTAACGAAGGTCATCCCAAAATCAAGGGGTATCCCCCTAGCTTAATCTTTGGCTATAGAACCATAAAGTTGGTTGGGTATTCCCACGAATCAATATAAAGGAATACATCTTCAATCATACCCTTTGGTTTGACCAAAGACTAGTCTGCCATTTGGAGAACTATGGGAGTATGTTTAAGTACCTTAAGTGACAATCTTTCCATTGTTTCATTTTTCATCATTAATTGCAACGCCCAAATCAACAAGTGTGTTAGGAATAATAACTTTACCAATATACACCTTGATGATAGGACTCCCTAGATCCAAATACTTAGGAATGTTTATGTTCCCAAGCATGAGGTCTGCTAGTTTTCTAATGACTTTGATGGTCTTTAGATATTGCTTCTTCTTTTGCTTCTAAGTACATAAATCTTGAACTATTTTTGTGTACATGGGGATATCCTTGATTACCTGCAACAAAGGGATCTTAATATTAACATTATGTAATTCATTGAAAAAATCAAATTCAATTTGGGAGAATCCCTTTTGTACTGGTTCTGAATGAAATCGGTCGGGGAAGGGAGGTTCCTTAACTATGTCCTCTTCAAGTTCTTCATTAATTTTGGTGATGGTGGGTCCCTGAAGAGCCTTGCCCAACCTTAATTGGACTCCATCTATTTCTACAATATTAATAGGATAACTAGAATAATTTTTCACCTCATTATTATACATGGGTTGTGTTTTCTTATTATTGGGATTTGGGTTTGGTTGAGCTAGTATTGATGTAGGCTTTGATGATTGTGTTGGATTGGATGGCTGAGTAGATGATGATTGGATGGGTGGAAGAAATTTTTGTGGCTGTTGATATGGGTTGATCATGGGAGGAGGTGGAAATTGTGATTGTGATGGATATGGATGTTGGTATGGTGAAGGTTGAGGTGCTTGTGGCCTCCATGCCTATTTCCACGACTGTGAAGCATATTGGTATTGTTGCATCTATTGAGGGTATGGTGGAGGTTGATTGGAAAAAGAATTGGATTGGCTAGGTCTTGGAGAAAAATAATAATTCATCATCCCAGGATGCATTACTTGAGGTGGAAAAGGTCACCTTGGGGTCATGCAGTAGACAAGTTCCTTAGAATATTCAATATCAGGAAACCTACAAGAAGAGGTCTTAAGATAGAATTTTTGTTGGCTTCCTCTAAGGATGAAATATTTTTCCTATTATAATGGAAATCCTCACTACTATATCTCTTATAGTAGGTTGAACAGAATACAACCAAGGCCTTTTCAGCTTCCTCTTGCTTTTACGAGTATACAAAGTATCTATTTGTTTACCCATATGATTTAATAAATCAATTTTAATAGCAGCTCTTTGTGCTGAATTTTTCTCTATAATGTTTGCAAAGGCTTTCAAAGGGCATCTAGAGTGGTTAGACTATGTTTTCAAAATAGTGGGGGTGGCACTCCCCTAATTTAATGAATGAGCTTGAAGAGAAAAAAAAATTACACTAAAATCCATTCAGTTTTGTACATTGTGGGCCTGTGGGTTTGCTTGGGTTTGGTCCAGGTTCACCTGGGACTCAACTTGGGTACCTAATGGGTTCTTCCCATGGGGTACTCATGGTGTGTGCGTTGAACCCTAGGAAAACCCCGGGATGTCCTAACCTAGAACTTGGATCTGGACTATATTTTGGCAATACGTGGACCAAAATAGGACCTTGTAACTTAGGTTTTAAGAATATGTGTTTTTTTAAATTATCTTTGGTAGGTTGTTGAAGGCCTACACCCTTTACGATTGCTTGGTTACACCAAGGTTATCCCAAGGCATGACCCAAATGATTTAGAGCTCCCAAGTAGGTCTTAGACATATACCTAAGGCTGTCTAGGTCATCTGGGCCATGCTTGGGACAGATCCTAGAGGAACCTATCGTTGAACATGGACCCTTTCGAGATTGTATGGGGATTGAGAGGGACAAACCAGGTGACTTGTTGTGTGATTGATGATTCTCTAAAATAATTGTAAATTTTGTGCATGCATGTGTCTACACATTTTCTTTACCAAACTATCCATCCTATTTCCTTTCATGTGGTCAATCTTGTATTTGGCAGGATCGAGAGTGAAATCGATGAATGGATTGTTGTCCCCTATGCATGACATGATAACGTCACCAAAGGACTAGCTTCCTAGTGACAAAGAAATTAATCCTTAGGCTTATGTTACATTTTCTTCTACCATCCAAGGCTAAAGATCTCTTTGAGAAGGTGACAAAACTCATGATTGAGAGTTTTCAAATTAAGTTTTAGCAACAATTTCAATACTTTTTTAAATCATTACACTTACCAGATTGACAGGTCAACTAGAAAGGCCAATTCTTTGGATTCAATTTAAAATAACTAACCTTAAGAAATTTCTTATTTCACAATTGTATGAATACAAAAATGTAATCTGATGAGAGGCATAGAACTTTGATTCCTTATTTATGTTTTTAGCAATCTACATTGGGAATAGTAAAAAAAATCTCATCTTCAAGGTAATAAGAGTAATCCTACTTTCTTTTCCAGTTCTGAGACTAGACGTTTGATTGCTTATTTCAAATTGACAAATTAAGGGGAAACCCTTGAAATATTTTTGTTCTTTTAGTCCCTACAAATGATGGAGATTTTCTATGGTTAAGCATAACCTCACAAGCTATTACCTCCTAGAGGAGATGCTACTTAATAAATCTTCTAGTTGACCATTGCATGCAATCAACTTTGAGACCAAAATTCTTGAAAAGTACAAGCTCTGAGTTGCTTTCATTAATATGTCATTTTATGATTTCATTTTGAAACATTCTTTTTTTTCTATTCTTGAATTGATCTATATAATAGAAGTTAAGAAAAATTGCATCACAATTCATTTTCGATAGTTGTTAACTTGTATGGTTTGAAAATGTTAGGTAATGTTTCTCAAATGTTTCTCTACATCACCTACAACTAATTCAAACCAAAAGTTTGAGAGCTTGTGAAAGTTAAGTATCAAAGACGCTTAAGGTAAATGTTGAGTAATAGTTGGTGAAAGGTGTTTGTGGAAATCCTCTCTAGCATTATTCTAAACATGGTTTTTCCTGTGAAGTTCAAAAATAACATTTATTTACATATTTAAAATGCCTAGGTATTAATTTAAGACCTATTTGAGTTTCAAGTGTCAATGAATCAATGTTATTGCTCAACTTGAGTAGTCAGATACTCTCCTCCAGGATTGTATGTTAATTATGAGAATTGGGATGCATAAACACCATTCAAAGTTTTTGAAAACATGTTAATGGTGTTGTAGTGTTTGAGGACACAATATTATTGAACATGAAACAAAAAAGATGCCAAAATTGAACATATAGAGTTGCCACAAAAAGATTAAAGCATTTTTTATCGACAAAATGACTGAACTAATTAAGATATGAAATGTGAACATGTGTTGGTCTCAAGACCTCATCAATGGATTACTAAAATTTTTAATTTTTTCTAGTTAAATTTTGCCTTTGGTTTTTCATATTTTCACATGTTGATAGTTTTGGATTTAGACTATCTAGATAGACTATGATTTTGGGAAAATCTTTGGCACTGTATGTCTCAATTACACTTTTTCACCACTATAAGCATCACATAATGTAATAATTTCTGAGTGAACCATTCAAGCTCATGAGAGACGGGAAATAGAAAGCCACTTATCATGAAAGATGGGTTAAGAAAGTTGACTTGATATTAAATGTGTAAACATTGAATGCATATAGTTTCTACATGTTACTAAACTGAATAGTTTTTGTACTATAATTTTTCCCCTTACACCATTTTTTTCAATAAGCATGTACTCATGATAGCCCTTGATGATTACTCAACGTGGCTCTTAACATTGTTCAGTGACTCAGATCTATATCCTCACTTTTTCTGGCAGTGTTAGATAGGAAGATTGAGATTGTAGTTAAAAGTGCTTTGTTAGTCTATTTTGATTATATTTGGCTCTCAATATCATTCAAGGATTCAGATTTATATCCAAATTTTATCTGGCTATGATAGATAGGAATATTGAGACTATAATTTCAAGTGTTCCTATTTATAATTATGTTGCTTTTGGATTTGATTGTGTGCAAGTTTTTTCAATCAATGTTTCAGATCACACTCCATGATCCATCATTAGGATAGAGAGCTGAAGGAGATGAAATTTTTTGTATTGCTTAGTGTCAAGGATAGTTTAGATATCAAGGAGCTTCCCCTTATAATTTGATGAGAGGGTGATTTAGATATCTGGTTTGAGTTGTCTCAAAGGAGACAAACTAAAATGATAACACTTGTAATCAAGTAATAATGCAATACTTACAGGTTCATCCTCATCCTTAATCTCTTGAGATCTTGAAGAGGACTTTTGAAAAGTGTTTCAGATTATAGACTTCACAACTGAGAAGCAAGAAAAAATAGTGTACTGTATCATCCCCAACTACCCATGACTAATCAATGTTGTTTTGACAACAACCACAAAAACATAAATTGTACATATGCTCTTCATTTACAACCATGCTAAGAGCACACATATACTTTGGATTTAGTTTCACTTAAGCAAGCATTTCACTCTTACAACACATGTTGCACCCTTGAGTGAAGTTGGGCCTATCCTTTTCATTGTGAAGATACTCTATAAGAATCTTAAGTTTCTTCTAAAAACCTGTCCAAAGTATACTCTCACAACACATGGTGCTTGCTTATTTCTCCAAAGGCAAGCAAGATGAATTCCATAATTATAAATCCCTTCTATAAAAGGATCAAAGGCCTTATTAGTGTTCCAAACCACAATCATAGGCCCACACACCTTTAGCCTTGTGAAACAGGAAGCAAGCATCTTTGGAAAACCCAAAGGATCTTCAGTGATATGCTACCTTTAGTCATTTATTTTCCAAATTCTACTATGATGACTAGTTGTGCACAAGGATCTTCGGTGATAATGCTACTCATTGAACACCATGTTGCCCTTTTGACCCAACCCCATGGATGACACATCCTATAACAACAATATTCAGTAGAGAATTAACCAACATGCTCTAAATTCATGTTATCAGATGCAAGAAAAATTGAAAGTACAATAAACCTACCCCCTCTAATAAGCACTACAAGGCCACAACTTGAGTATAGCTTTATTAATTACTCTTTACTTAGATGCATTTGAAAAAAATTGAAATATAATGTTGAGCCAAACCAAAATAAGATAAATAGTAAGAGAAACCATATCAAATTTGATCATGTGAATCCAAGTATATTGCCATTTGTGCAATAATCAAGACCATTTGAAAGCATGTCCTTTCAAAAAGGTGGGAGGACTCTAGTCAAATGAGTTGTTTCTATTGATAATGGATCATTTCCTTCTCCTTCTTGTTTTCTACAACACTTTCAACACAAAGGCATTGAATTCCTATGCAAACTATCACATCTATCACCATTCTATGATTGAAACATTCCATTGTGCAAACTTATGATATCTTCCCCTTGCAAACTCTTCGCATGACCTTTGCATAACTATGTTCATGCATTTTGTATGAATATGAAATATTTCAATGTCTTGTCACATGAGGTTCAATGCATTTGTAGCTAGTGCCACCCTTATGAACATGCCTAGGTTTTTGCACTTTCATCCACCTAAATTGCCAATCAAATTTGCTTGCATGAAATTTTTGCTTAGCACAATCAAGATCTATAACCTATGTCTCATCACCATCTTCTTTGTGTTTTGACCATCTTGTATTTGACCTGGAGCTTGGAGGTTATCCCTTTTCATTGCTACTTTACTGATACCTTTGGCACTATCCTTTGTACATTGTCTACACCCACTATCATGAAACTTTCATGCTAAATTGTGGTCTTTCCTTTATTTTTGGACTATAACCTTAAGATCTTTCAAACCTTGAAACACATTCTTTGTACACATTGGTTGCTACTTCCATCCCTTTGATGGCTTTGGCATGTGGAGAAACATTAGATTAAACCCTTGGCATGCTACCCCACTTTAATACTTGTCTTTTCCCTTGGACTATGATTATCTTATACATTGTCCATGTGGTATGACTATACTAGGTTACATATGTAATTTTCATTTGGTCCATGATCATATAGTCCTATTCCATCCTTAGAAAAGATCAAGATTCACCACTTTGGGTTGTCACCTACTATCAACTATGATTGTTTTGTAGGTTGTAGTGCATGTTCCTTTATCCTAATCTTTGTCCCAACTCCATGAAATTTTCTACATTGGTTAGACTGTCCTACAACAATCATATTTTGTAACTATATACTTCTTTCTTTTTATCTTATTGACTATTCATTATCACAATCACCCATTGCATGGGTTGCTCTCATAAATAGTTCTTCATCATGATTGTCCTATTGTCATTAGGATGACTTCCCATTACATTTTGGTCATTATTATTTTTGATGACCATTGATTTTCCTTGAATTTCCCTGCTATCTCAGGCCTTACTCTATCTTTTGATTGTTTTTCTAGGGTCTTTCCTTTATAAGAATCCTTAGTACACTTATAAAGACTACCCTTAGGTCCCAGTACAATTACTATCATACATTATAGTCCTAAAAACTTTTGACAAGGTCAATGTCTCTTGTTTCTATACTTTCATACTTTAGGAATCTTCATAGACTCATCAATCTACCCTAGAACATCACAATCTTCTATCTCTTTGTATATGCAACATCTCTAATATCATTTCCTCTTCCATGCATGCTTGTGATTGTCTCTGAAATTGGTATATTTCCCTTAAACATCATTTAACTTGTACTATACTCATGATTGTCTCTGAAACTAGTATATTTCCCTTAAACATCATTTAAATTGGTAGATGTAAATGATAGCAAAGCCTTCACAAAAATTTCTGCATAAAATTCAATAATGAAGAATTTATGCACACAGTGCTTAGCAAAAACCATTTAGAGGGGTCTTTTGTCTCAAGTTCTCAATGGTTAAATCAAATTTTGGGTCCTATTATATGTTTTGATTGTTTGCTAGGCCACACACATTCCTGTAAGATTTAAACTCCTCATATATTTTCCCATAATGGTATAAATATTCATGAAAGTATCTCATGACAAGTTATTTAATTCCAAAGAATTGATGATGCTAACCATAAGAATGCTAAATGAGAAGTAACAATATTAAATAGAACCAAATTAAAAACTAGTCAAAATTTGTTCCCATGTTGGGCAAGAATAACCTTTCAAAGAGAAATTTCTCGAAGATGTGCATTACAACAATTCAAGTACCACATGGGATTTCCAAAATTAGCATAGAAATAAAAATTGATCTTTTATACAACTTTGTAATCTGATGACAGCTACGCTAGAAGCTTTATACAAAACTTCCATCCAATGGTAACTACACTCAAGTAAGCACTGGTAAACATAACAATTATATTACATCAATCCATTTACATGAAATGGAAATAAGCACTCCAGTGATTCTAGACAAAACTGTATGAAATAAGAATTGCAAGACATGCACCATTGAAAGTGTTATACAAAATAAGAGTGTATGCGTCTAGGAGATTTGGTCTCCATTTTAGCGTCATCTCATCAAGTTCGGTGCATGTTTATATTTGATTCCAAGGAGTATACTTCTTTGGCTATTGATCATGTAAGTTTCAATTTTTTATTTTTTGTACCCTTTTTATTAATCAAAATCTCATTGACTGATTTTTTTAGTTTGAGGGGAGATCTAATGCTTGAAGACTGCTTCCAGGTACTTGATAATTGAGTACTTATCTCAGGTTTATCTATGGATTCAAATTACATTATTAATTATTGATGTATTGGTTGCCTACTAATCACCTAAAGAGGGTTGACATTGGTGCAAGAATGTAGCTTTCTTGCTTCGCTAATTGCATGTCTTTTGATGAGATTTTGGTTTTCATTGTTTGGAAATTTTTCTTGGCTACACAAGTTATGTTGGCAACATAAGGGAAGACAATTGAGAGGGGGGGTGAATCAGTTGTCACCAAAATTATACTTATTAAACTTATTCTCAGATTTGATAAATAAACATGAAAGCATAAACCATCACCACATCAGAAACACACATAACACCAAGATTTTTATGTGGAAACCCTATTCAGGGAAAAACCACAGTGGAGGTCAGTCCACAAGATTATATTCTGTTAAAATTATTGCAAATGGGGAATGCACATGCATTCAGGAACACTGCCTAGAGCTCACTGCTCAAATACAAAAAGGCTTACTGCCCAAAGGAAGACACACTATCTTACAGAAACATTTGGATTACATCCAGAAGATTTGAACTGAGAAAATAACATCTTATAATGCCTGATTACAATTTTGGTTAAGCTCATAAACATCTACTCACTCTTCTTCACACTTTACTTCTACTCTCAAAAGATTAGAACATTATTCACACATATCACTCATACACTTCACACACCACTTGCTTCGCTTGGAAAAAATGGTATAACCAATCAATCATATATATCTACAACCAAGGATAACATCAACTATATGTTGGCCCAATAAAATATAAAATTTGTACAAACTGTCGGCCCAAATCAATAAGCAATTATCGATGCGAACTAACCAATGTTGGCCACAACATAGTGAGGACTCAAAAAAAAATCCTCAAACACAAAACATCTTAAACAATTATTCCTCCAAGATACACAACACGCTACAATCACCCTGTAGACCATGAACATGAAAAACATGAACACACAGAAGAAAATTTCCAATCGCGAGCACAACGATCAATGCGGAAAAAAAAAATAGATAGAGTACGATCTAGAAACATTCAAAAGCATCATGAATCACTATAGAAGGATCCACAACAACTCAACTTACTAGAATCACATCATCTTCTTTCAAGAACACCAACTAGAGCAACTGAACAACTAACAAAACACAGATACTCATAACTCGATCAAATCTTCATGCGAACCTCTGAAACTTCATGTGGATAAACTAGCTATACTTGAAAAAAAACCCTTTAATCCACAACCTCTTATCATCAATATACTAAGCTATCCATCATACTGAACTTCACTGCACCACCGACAACCTACAACTTATTTTATTACAATTTTCTCAATATCCTCAACATATACAACCTTAAAGACATTAATGCTAATAGTGTTAAAATCAATGACAACCACATATCAGCAACATCCAACAATCTCCCCCTTTGGCATTGATGGCAACACATGATGTGAAAAACACCATCAACGACACTTTCTCTTAGCACTTTCTCCCCCTTAGATATTGACTCATTTCTCCTTAACTCTTTCATAGTTTTTCACATGAATCTTCTCCCCCTTTGACATAAATGACAAATATACACATTATCTTTCTCGACACAAACTATGAACCACATTTCTGAACATCTGGCTACTCCCCCTGAGTAGCAGCCACCACAACCTCAATCTGGATCAAGATATGACTATGAAATACACTAACTGATGCAAGTCAATGCATCTTAATTCTGATTAGGAGAGGTAATCACCCCTAGATTCCCTTTGAGATACTCAAAAGTATCCTTAGGAAAAGTCTTAGTAAATATATCTGCAATATGTTCCTTAGTGGGTACATACTCTAGTCTGACTTCCTTTTCACTCACCTTCTCTCAAAAAGTGAAACTTGATAGATATATGCTTGGTTTTTTAATGCAGCACCGGATTCTTAGAAATGTTAATTGCACTTGAATTATCATAGAATATAGCAATAGGTTCATCATACACAACTCTAATATCTTTCAACATTTGCTTCATCCACAATACTTGAGTACAATTGTTAGCAACAACAATATATTATGCCTCTGTAGTAGATAAAGAAATGGCATTTTGCTTCTTACTTAACTATGAAATCAGCTTATTTCCCAAGAAAAATGTACCACCACTAGTACTCTTTCTATCATCCACATCTCCTTCCCAATTAGCATTAGTAAAAGTACTCAAAGTAAAATCATCTTCTTTAGGATACCATAGGCCAAAATCAGCTTTCCCCTTCAAGTATCTAAAAATCCTCTTCATGGCTGTCACATGAGATTCCTTAGGATTAGCTTGAAATTTTGCAACAATGCATATGGCATTCATGATATTAGGTCTATTTTGAGTCAAATAGAGCAATTCACCAATCATAGATATGTATCTAGTCTAATTTACTTTAGGAGAATCATCATCTTGTGTCAACTTACATTCGGTCACCATAGGTGTACCAACTAGCTTTGAATCTTCCATACCAAACTTCTTTAGCAATTCTTTCACATACTTGGATTGAGATATAAAGATCCCTTTGTCTAGCTGAGTAATTTGTATTCCCAAAAATAATTTCATTTCTCCAATCATAGACATCTCAAACTCACTCTGCATCTCATCAAAAAACTTCATGCACAAACTATCATCTCCTCCAAAAATGATATCATCAACAAAGACTTCAACAATCAAATCTTTATCATGATCAATCTTGAAATACAAATTACTATCAGCAGTACCTTTATTAAATCCAAGCTTCAAAAATACTTATCCAATCTAGCATACCATGCTCTTGGGGTTTGCTTAAGTCCATACAATGCTTTCTTCAACTAAAAACCATATCTCCCTAATCAGTCAATTGAAATCCATCAGGTTGCTCAATATACACTTCTTCTTCCAATTCACCATTTAGAAATGCTGACTTGACATCCATTTGATAAACCTTGAATTTTTTGTAAGCAACATAAGCAAGAAATAGTCTCACAGCTTCAATCCTAGCAACAGGGGAAAAAGTTTCTTCAAATTCAATTCCTTCCATCTGAGAATATCCTTTACACACCAGTCTTGCTTTGTTTCTGACAACTTCACCTTGCTCATTTAGTTTGTTTTGAAAGACCCATTTAATTCCAATTACATTTTTTTCCTTAGGTCTAGGAACAAGAATCCATGTATCATTCTTCTCAATTTGTATTAGTTCTTCTTTCATTGCTTCCATCCAATGTTCATCTTTCCATGCTTCATTGACACTATTAGGCTCAGTCTTTGAGATCAAACAATATTCTTCTACAATTCTTCTCCTAGTTTGAACACCTTTTTTATTAGCACCTATAATTTGATCTTTTGGATTATTTAGTCTTACATACCTTGGAGTCTTAGGATGTTCTTGAACTTCAGGCTCTTGTGATCTCTCTTCTGCACTTTCACTAATTCCTTCCTCTTGATTTTCCTAATTCACCGAAATGATTTGAACTTGATTTTGAGTCTGAACTTTCTTTCCTTTATCTAAACTATCATTCTAGTCATTTGAATCATATCCATAGGTTCTCGATGGTCTAACTGTGTCTTCATCAACCTTGACATTATCACTTTCAACTACTTTCCTCAATCTCTTGTCGAAGCACCGATAGGCTTTACTTTTAGTAGAATAACCAAGAAAGATACCTTCATCACTTATGGCATCAAACTTTCCTATATCTTCATCTCTTTTGATATAGCATTTACTCCCAAATATTTTGAAGTATCTAACAATATGCTTATGACCAAACTATAGCTCATAAGGGGTCTTACCGATATCACCTTTGATATGTACCCAATTGATTGTGTAAATAGTAGTACTCATAGCTTCTCTCCAGTAGATATGCAAAACATTTCCTTCCAACATCATAGTCATAACAGCATCTTGAACTATCATATTCTTCCTTTTCCACAACTCCATTTTGCTAGGGTTCTGTGGGGCAGATAATTGTCTTTTTATCCCATTCTCTTCACAAAAATAATTAAACTCACCCAAAATGAATTCATCACCTCTATTTGATCTCAAACACTTAATCTTCAGACCTGTCTTTGTCTCAACCATAGCCTTAAAAATCTTGAATTTCTCTAGAGCTTCATATTTTTCCTCTAAAAAAGCAACCCACATCAATCTAGAATAATCATTAATGAGTAACATGAAATACTGGTCTCCTTGTAAAATTATGACTCTAGAAGGACCACACAAATCAATATGCACAAGCTCCAAGACTTCATTCGAACAATGTTTTTTGCTCTGAAATGAAACTCTAGTTTGCTTCTCTAACTGACATTCCTTGTATATAGTATTAGTAGGTTTTATCAACTTAGGAAGATCTCTCATAGCCTGAGTAGAACTTATCTTGATAATATTGTCAAAGTTTACATGACACAATATCCTATGCCACAACCAACTTTCATCAACTTGAGCAATCAGACAACTTTTACTAGCAGCACTCAAGTGAAAGATATTACCTTTTTTTTCTACCAGATGCAATCACATTTTTGGAACTCCCCAATATTCTACACTTTTCATCCTTGAATTAAATATTATATCCCTTGCCAACCATATGTCCAACACTTAAAATATTATGCTTCAAACCTTCCACATATAGAATGTCATCATTAGTATGCTTACCGTCAAGAGAAATGGATCCTCTGCCACAAATTAGACCAGCTTTGTCATCACCAAATCTTACAACACCACCATCATACATTTTCAAGCTTACAAATTTACTTTTATCACCTGTCATGTGATGAGAGCATCCATTGTCAATCACCCATTCATCTTTTTCTTTAACTTTGGCAGCTATAGCTTTCTCCACATTCATGCAACTACCAGATTCAGTAGGTACTGGATCATTTTCCTTGATAGCAATAAATTCCCATTCATCTTCACTTACATTCCCTTTATCAGATTCATCATCTGTCACACCTTCATCAACAACACAATAACACTTTCTTTGGAATCTAGGCTTGTTAGGTCTTGGCTTAGGAACTCTTTCTGGACACCTTGAGGAAAAATGACCTATCTTATTGCATGAAAAACATCTAAGAGTAAATTTCCCTTTATACTTACCTTTTCCTCTAGGCACCCTTTTGACAAGAAGTGCTTCAAGCTCATCTAGTTTTCTCTCTTCTTGTTCAATCTCTCTCATTTCCTACTCATACTTGGACAAGTTTCTAGAAGAACTTTCTCTTGGATCATATCTTTGCTTCTCTTTTCCAGAGGATAGTAGCTTTGATCATAGATTCTATCTTAGGAAGAGAATCACCAAACTCACTTAACTCAAAAGCAGCAAACTTACCAATCAACATATCTGTGGTTACATTTGTCACAGTCTAGATCTCCTCAATAGTAGCAAATTTGTGCTTGTATGCAGTAGGCAAGGATTTGAGCACTTTAGCAACAATCTCTGATTCTTCCAGTGTTCCACTAGCACATCTGATATTACACACAAGTTCATTCACTCTTTGCATAATAGAAGTGATGTTCTCATCTTCACCCATTTTCAACATTTCATATTTCCCTTTCAGACTTTGCAGCTTAGCAATCTTCGCATGGGCATCGCCTTCGTACAATGTTTCCAAATTTTTCCATAACTCATAAGGAGTCTTCAAATCCATTACATTTTTCATCTCGGAATCATTCAAAGCACTCAACAATGCTTCCTTAGCTCTGATATTGTACTCGGAATCCTTGATCTCACCTGCAATGGAAGGACCATTATGTGGGATGATATATCTATTCTTTGTAATGTTCCAATAAGGTTCACCAATGCATCTCATATGACACTCCATTTGAGTATTCCACAAAGAATAATTTGTTTCATCAAATCTTAGACTATTCTTCTTATAAGTCGCCATCCTGGATCACCTCAAGCTATTAATCTTCTTCCAAGGAACCAACTCTGATACCAATTTTTGGCAACACAAGGGTAGACAACTAAGAGGGGGGGTGAATTAGTTGTCACAAAAAAATATACTTATTAAACTTATTCTCAAATTTGATAAATAAACATGAAAGAATAAACCATCACCACATCAGAAACACACATAACACCAATATTTTTACATGGAAACCCTGTTAGGGCAAAAACCATCGTGGAGGTTAGTCCACAAGATTATACTTTGTTAAAAGTATTGGAAATGGAGAATGTGCATGCATTCAAGCACACTGCCTAGAGCTCACTGCTCAAATACAAAAAGAATTACTACGCAAAGGAAGACACACTATCTTACAGAAACATTCAGATTACATCCAGAAGATTTGAACTGAGAAAATAGCATCTTCTAATGCCTGATTATAGTTCTGGTTAAGTGCATAAACATCTGCTAACTCTTCTTCACACTTTACTTTTGGTCTCAAAAGATTAGAACATTATTCGCACATATCACTTGCACACTTCACACACCACTTGCTTCACTTGGATCAAATGGTATAACCAATTGATCATATATATCTCCAACCAAGAATAACATCAACTACATGTCGGCCCAATAAAATATAAAATGTGTACAAACTGTCGGCCCAAATCAATAAGCAATTATCAATGTGAACCAACCAATGTTGGCCACAACATAGTGAGGACTCAAAACAACATCCTCAAACATGAAACACCTTAAAAAATTATGCCTCGAAGATCCACAACACACTACAATCACCCTATCAGCCATGAACATGAAAAACATGAACAAACAGAAGAAAATTTCCAATCACAAGCACAACAATCAATGCGGATGAACAACACATATAGAGCATGATCTAGAAACATCCACAAGCATCATGAATCACTACAGAAGGATCCGCAACAACTCAACTTACTAGAATCACATCATCTTCTTTTAAGAACACCAACTAGAACAACTAAACAACTAACAAAACATAGATACTCATAACTCAATCAAATCTTCATGCGAACCTCTAAAACTTCATGTGGATAAACTAGATATACTCAAAAAAAACCCTTTAATCCACAACCTCTTATCATCAATATACTGAGCTAGCCATCATACTGAACTTCACTGCACCACCAACAACCTACAACTTATTTTATTACAATTTTCTTAATATCCTTGACATATATAGCCTTAAAGACATTAATGATAATAGTGTTGACATCAATGAAAACCACATATCAGCAACATCCATCAAGTTAGAGAGAATCTTTGGAAATTCTAATGGTCTTTTGGTTTATATTGTATCTTTTTTTGCATTCTTTATGCCTAAATCTTCATATTTCCAAATTTTCAATCTGGATTTCAAATCAATAGTCATCATAATAATTGAAATAATGGAACATGGTTACAAGAATTATTGGTTGTGTTTAATCACATTCAAGGGTTTTATGTTCAGGAAAGTTGTATGTACATATGTAAGGTAGTTTTTAGCTCCCCTACCAAGCAAATCTACCACTTTGGTGGATATCCGCTCTCCTGTAGGCACTTCAATCCATTCCTACAGTGATGTAGGGCTTTCCAGGATCACCACAAGCATGACTTGAAGTGCCTACGAGAGAGCAGAGGGGATGTATAGACATTGCCACAACATAATGTGTATTGTTTAAGACATTAGTAGAGAGAGGTACATCCTAAAGGAATTCCCTGATGAATGAAGTCGATTGGGTTGAGTGGGAATTGAGCATAACCCCATGGGAATGGTAGTTGTTGTGCATCACTCTAGCATTCCTTCCATAGATACCGACAGTGAAGAGATAGGTAGGCTAGACATATAGCTGAGCCAAGGAAGATCTACTTCTACTTATGATACCACCAACAACTATTACCTCCCCCAAGTGGGAATAGTAGTTGTTGGGTGAGAATTAGCACATTCATTGGTGGGGGAAATGCTCAATACCCACTCTCCCACAGGAGTGACTTGAAGTTTCTGCGGGAGAGCAAATATCCATGATATCACATTTCTTTGAGACATTTTTTGAAATAGTTCGCTTGCCCTGTCTATGCTTCCACATTTTCATGTATGTCTAGCAGGGCACTTGTAACTACAATATATGACAAAAAAATGTTGAAATAATTCTAAGAGTTTTGAATTCTTTGAAGGTTTTCTAGTATTTATCACCAGGTTGTCTGTCTACAATTGGTGTAAGCCTTTGCACTACAATACTTTTGCACAGAATTTTGCTTGATATTTAATTGAGAGTAATTTCATACTATCATTTGCGCCTTTAACAAAATTAGTAGCATGAATGTTAGTGTTGATTTTTTATTGTTTCTAATCTAGTTGAGCTTTGTTGATTATTTTTGTGATCTAGTTGAGTTTTGCTAATTAGTTTTGTTATCTAGTTTAGTTCCAAAGAAATTTGAAGATGTGGTTTATCAAGGAACCTAAATTTATGCCTTCATTTCTCCTCTATAGATGTATAAGATTCAATGTTTGTTCCACCCTCTTCACATTAGAATGAATAGGAAAAATCAAAACCTAATTAGGTATCACATGTGGGTGCACACAGGTCATTGAATTTGATCCATTATGCATCCTTTCTCTTATGTTTACAACTATTTTTAGCAATAGATTTAGTGCTAGTATCATTCGTGTAGGAAGCATTATAATTGCTAAAAGACTAGCACTGGAGTCACTGTATAGTATAATTGAGTAGATGATGGGGTAGAGCAGGTAGGTGAAGAGAAATTTTATAGGAAATTAAATAATCTATAACTTCTATTAATAGTTTTCAAATATTTTTTGTCTTCTGCTTTCATTTTGAGTTCTTCATCTGTTTTCTTAGACATTTCCTTTACCACACTCATATATCTTTAGTATTTATACATCTCCTTTGTGATATCCATATAATTCTACAACTCCTCCTGGTAGCTCAATTTGGTGCACAATGTTTAGAAACTTTCTCAAGGCTTTGCAAGAACCCATCTGTTATATTTCACCGTGTTATATTCCCCTCTATAAATCCTTATCTTTGTTATGAATTGTATCACAAATTGCAACATCTTTAAGGGTCTCTATACTTTTGGAACAGTCAACATCTTAATTACATTTTTCATTGTTTTATTCAATTTGTATTAGAACCTTCTCATGCTCTATTGTCTTATTTGGAAAACAAGATAATAGTTCATTGTTTTATTCAATAATTATAGAAGTATGGAGACCATTAAAGATGTTGCAATTTTCATTTTTTTATTCAATTTGCATAAATCCTTCAAAATCATAACATACTCAAAGGTTCTTAACAACTCTAATAGTTGTACCAGGGGCCATGTTTAACAAACCAAATGCAATTGCTAACTTTTCACTATGGTGGCAGATAAATGATTATTTTTTCTTTTATTCCACAACATTAAGTAAAAGTCTTGAATCTGGAAATACCATGTTGGGCCTTCATTTTCCAAGCCAATTTATCCCATTTTGCATAGCTATACCATGTTTGTGGATGTTATCTATCTCCTACAATTTTTAATTGATTTATATTTATGTTGTGTTTGGACTTACTTTTGTAAACTTTCAATATGCAATGCACTTTTATTCTTTTTGAATTGAGACTAATAGTAATTTTGTTGGTTGTATTGAGGCACAACTTCATTCATGGCAAAAAAGGGAGACCCTATTGCTCATATCAGATGGCACATTGCATATAAAGGAGGAAAGATTATAGTGTTGACTGCATTGAAGGAGAGAGCTTCAAATATGGGACACAATCAACACTCTCCTTCTTGGATTCTACACGTTACAGCTTGCTCCAGGAAGATTTCCAATGTTGTAGAAGTTTTAAGAGATGAAAGAGGCATGTGCTCACATTGAAGGGCTCCAAGCATACATTTCCATCATTGCAAAAAAAATTTGGAGAAGTTTCTTTCTTGCAATCATTTATGTGCAATATTTAACTCATATTTTCAGTCTTGTGACTAAAAATAAAAATTGTAATACTCTATTTCTAAGCTGTAACTATAACATCTTTCTTTTATTAATAAAGTTCACCAATTTTTTCTTCTCAATGGTTGTCTTATTGTGTGCAATTGATGATTGATGTGTATTTATGTGTTTTATGTTTAAATCCTCAAATATCAGTCAATTAAAATTACTAAATATACTACTAATTCATGTCAATTAATAATTAAATTGACTAAATATACTACCAATTGACAAAAATCGGTGAACAGTGAATAAATATGACTAAATATATGACCTATGAAATAAAAATGACTAAATATACTACCAATTGACAAAAATCAATGAACAGTGAATAAATATGACTAAATATATGACTTGTGAAATAAAAATGAATAAATATACTACCAAATTGATTAAAATGATGATTAAAATTAATGACTAAATACACTGCCAATGGATAGAAATCAATGAATAAAAATGACTAAATAAGTGACCAGATTACAACAATCAATGACTAAATCAACGACTAAATATATCAGTGAATAAAAAATGACTAAATAAGTGACCAAATTACTGCAATCAATGACTAAATCAATGACTGAATATACCACTAAATCGATCAATCAAAACAACCAATAAATGACTAAAAATGGTTTAGACATCAATCTAGTCATGTTATAAATGATTGGCAATAAACTACTAGTGGTCACGTGACCATGTTTAGTCATTTATAAGCAGTTTTTAGTAGTTTTTTTAGTAGTTTATTTCTATTTCTATACTAGCGGTTGTTGTGATTGTTGTAGGCTGAACATGAAGTGTTTGAGGTAATCTTCCACAAATTCATCTTCTTTCTGTGTCATACGAAAAATCTCGTCCCAAACCTCTTTCATTTTACAATACTCCTAGTATTTTGTCAAAAATACTTTCTTCATGTCATCCCATGTTCTGATGTTTTTGAGGTTCATGAACCAACCTAAGGCTACATCCTTCAACGTGGTTGGGAATAACTTGAGCTTTTGTACATTGCTCTGATATTCTTAACTGTGGCACAACACGTCAAACTCAAATGAAAACATATCAGGATCCTCAACAGACAGATCACGAAAAATAGGAAAAGAAAAATGGGGAATGTTTTTCATAGGGACATCCTCTTTAATATGTGCAATTGGAAACTCAAAAGTGATCAGGTTGTTATGGCCTAATGATCTTGCATTGTTCTCATTGTTGTTATTGTTGTTGTTGTTGTTGAGATCAACCATTACTTGGGATGCCCAAGGGGTGAAGAAAGTTTTAAATGGCTTTTGGTTTCCTAGGGACGGACCAGCTCTAGACTCATAAGATTCTTGGAATAGCTTTGCGACCCTTTTTTGCAATTCTTTGAAAGATTCTAGATGGATACCAAAAGGGGTCTCAACAATGGTAGACTGAATAACACACTTTTCGATATCTGGTTCGGGTAACTCTTTCTCGGGTGATGGGTACACAACTAATGGTTGTAAAAAAAAATTCAATTTTTCTCATTGTGAGCTACTTCCCTCAATGGATGGTTTTGATTTATTTTTCAATTTTTCAGGTTGTGAACTACTTCCTTTTTCCTTTTTAAAAAATATCTCTCTACTATCCCTACTACGATTCATGCACCTATATGACTGATAACAACACAAATTAGGAGTATTAACCTTAACAAGGTCGACAATTATGTAGGATTTCCTCTTGACGTACTGGTCCTAACTCAACTTACTATGGTTTTAGGCCTTTAATATCTTTCCTCTACAATGGTGCCAAAAATGTAGGGAAAAATTCTGGACTATAAATGGGGTAGACTTTATCTCTTATAATCTCATTGAATAGTTCTATAGATCCAATTGGTGTGAATTTCCCTTAGTTTATTCCTGTGTGTATCAATCTGGGGAACATAAATTGATGAAAGGTATCGGGGCTATTTTCCCAAGGGTTGAAGAAAATAAGTTGAGAAAATATGAGATGCACTTTATGAGAAACAAATATTCAACTTTCACACTTACTAGAAATTGTTCTAATTTTCATTCTTTAAGAAACTCGTGGTCTAGATAAGAATACTCCTTAAATTAGATAACATAATCACACTTGAGTTAAATGTAGAACACTAATCACATACTCTTGATTAATTAGATGACAAGAAGTTGTAGTGTGACAGGAAGTTCATAGGACAAAATACAGAGTAGTCTTCCAAAAATAGTAAATATGACTGAGCAACAAGCAAATTGTTGAAACAAATGAACTTCTTGAATCCAAATGATAATTTCTTCTAATAGAAATTTGATTACACTAGCTATAGTACTGAACAAATTACATAAACCAGAAACTTTCCAAGCATAAAAGGAAATCAAATCATAAACACTTCATACTATAAAATGCATTCCACATAATCAATTCATACTAAATGTAAATTCTAACTAATTAAAACATGAAACAACCTCACCAAGTATCCTGAAAGGGTGCCCTTCCTCTAGTTCACAAGGCGAGTAAAAATACGTTGAGTACGCTAGCTCAATATCACAAACATCCAATTATATTCATTCAAGTTGTAGCAAGGGAAAAATATGTTTATGTTCTCTATTTTCTCTCTATCTATCTTCTATAGTCTAAATCATACCATATATATAGATGTGATCAACACATTGAATACTATAAGCTATGATTAAATGAAGTTACATTTTTTTATAGCCAATGGCCAACAAATCAAATATCAATAGTCTTTGGTTTGGCCTCAGGCCACAAACCTCAAAACAACATTAAAATAGTTTTGAAATGTAATGTTAAAATAGAAGCAAGCAATTACACAACACATTCAGCTCATCCTTTGACATTCCTCATGTTCTATGACCTTCAAGGGTTGTCTTCCACATGGCCAGTTCCTTCAACATAATCAGTTCATGTAGCAAAGCAATCAAATTATGTCATTATTGCAATGATTTGGCATTTTGGAAGCATTCCTTCATCCTTTAAAAATATATTAAATATTCTTTATTTTCATAATAATTAATGAAAAAAGGACTTAGGAAAGAGGGAAAAAATGAAATGGAATGAAACACAAAGGGCATAGGAATTAGACATATTTTTCACTCATTAGCACTCTTTCTCTTTGTATTATTCATTTTGTAAGTATTTTCTTGTTGAGGAATAACAAATCTTTATTTTGCAAAGCTCTTGCATGGAAGGTATTTTGTTCGTTGTTTGATCCTTCATCTCGTTTTATTTACAAATCTAACATGGTATTAGAGTGTGGATTCAGTGAACCCCTTCTCCATTTTTTAGTTTTTTTTCTCAACTAGGGTTACAAGATCAAATCTGGAAATTTCAATGTTTTTTAGCAATTTTGGAGGTGGGAAAATTTTAGGAGCATTTTGGTGCAAAACAGACCTCATCATCGCATTCAAGAGGTTGATTTGACGAATGTTGACATAAAATTTCCTATTTTTGGTGATAGGGGTTCTAAAGGCAAAAAATAATTACTAGGGGCCCCTCAGATTCAATATATATAAGCACACAACACTTATAATTCTACACACATAAATTTAGGTGCTCTTCCACCCTTGAGTGACACCCATAGGTGGTGCCACCCACATCCGCCACCTCCCCAAATCTGTTGCTGCAACTTCCAACCCCTGAGGGCTTTACAATATAGTGCCAGGTCACTTTAGTGACCACCGCCTAATAACCATCCCTCGAGGTCTTAAGCCGACAGGCCCATGGTCACATCAATGACCAAGGGCTATGCCTTAGACCCAAGCCACCAACCCCCTGGTCCACCATAGGACCAAGGGCCTATTTTTTAATCCCCCAGATCATCTTAAGGGCCAAATTAGGAAAATTTAGGTAGCTTTTACTAAAACGAGTGTAACTTGGGAGTACGATCTCCATTTTTCAAAAAATTTATATCGTCGAAAAGTTTGTTCCAAACCTATTCTAGATCTGCAATTATTTTTTCCTACTTTTTTCCAAAAAAATTCTACAACCAATTGAAGTCAAATCTACTATTCTAATCTTTTGGGGCCATAACTTGGGCATATGAACTCCATTTTTTATGAATGAATAAGTGGTGGAAAAGTGTTATAGTGCTCTACACAACCATGCAATCCATTTTTCTAAAATATTCACCAAGTACATAGAGATATCTCTAATGTGATTTTTTCTTTTTTAAGATTTTATGCTTTCAAAGTTGTATTTGAGTTTGGTTTTTCTTCTTGTGGGGGGGTGTATTTATCACTTTCAATATCTATATACATTAGAGAACAAGAATCCTTTAGCACACATTTTTTTGAAAACCTCAACCATCATGCCAAATGCCTCTTCATTTGAACATCTTACGAACACACAACTATCATATCTAGAAAGCTCATATGACCAGAATGTTCATGTCTAAGAGTTTATGGTCCACTTTAGATGAAGTACATCCAACATTGACTCGTCAATTTGAGATATTTCAACATACGAACAAGACAAATGAGGCTATGGGACTTATTTCACTGCATGTTTAGACAATCTCTTGTTTCATCTTGATTCTTGTGCCACTCCTAAGGCTATGAGGGAAAAGTTTGGTGATCTTTTTGGCACCATCAATGATTATAAAGAATGTAGGAAAAATTAACATCATTTGTACCTAAATCTTTCCCCTCCATTGAGGACTTCTTGCAAAATTTTAAGTCACTTAGATCTCTTTTGCAAGGTTGTGGGAAGAATAAAACTGACAAAGAATATGTTTTCCTAATTTTTTCGAAGCTTAGAGGGCCATTTCAGGTCTTTTCTTCTACTTTTTACTCTACTATGGATATGTTGGGTGATGCATTTACCATGCCGAATTTTGAGGTTTTTTGTGAGCATTTGACTCGTGAATAGGAAAATTTGACTCAATTTGATTCTCTTTCCAGTTCTAAAACCACAAGCATTGGTAGCACAAATATCTAAAGGGAAAGCCAAGAATAAATAGAAGCCAAAACAAAAACCTCAAACCACTCCTTGGTATGACAAATCTTCTAAGTCTGGTGAGTCTTCCTCCATGATGAAGAAGAAATCATTGGAACCTTGCAGTTTTTGTGATAAGGAGGGACATCCAACAAAAAGATGTTGGAAAATATTAGATTCTTTAGATGAATCCATGCAGCAACAAAACATCTTATCCCCTAAATATTCTTTTCAGGTAAAGGTCATGCTCTTTCTGCAAGGGACTTACCTTCTACAAATCCATGGATACTTGATTCTGACATGATAGATCACATGATAGCCTCTTGGGATTTGGTCTCATCCTTTTCAAATTGCAGCACTACTCAAATTGTAGTTGGGTATTCTACGTAGCTTTCAGTTTTGGGCTCAGGTATTGTCACTCTTGAGGGTGGTTTTCTTCAAGAAGTTCTTATTATTCCTGATATCACCACCAACCTTCTTTCAATGTATCATATTTTCCAATCTAGCACCGATAGGATAGTCAAGTTTACCCCACATGAAGTAGTTATCTAAGACCTTCATGATCCTGATATTATTGTAGCCACTAGGAGTGTTGATTCTTCCTCTCATTTATATTGATTTGATGGTTTTAAGAATTCATCTAGTACAAGTTCATCCTTTATAGCACATGCAAATAATAAGAGTAAGCTTTAGCATGTACATTTTGGTCATGTCAATTATCGCTAACTCTAGTAGATGAGTACATAGGCATTGGTGTTAGGGATACCTAATGTTTCTTGTACTGGTGGTGTTTTTCATGGATGTACTCCTGGAAAACATCACTAAGATTATTTTCCTATAGTTAGAGCCACACATGCTAAGGCACCCTTAGAGTTGGTACATAGTGACCTCATGTCATTTTCGACTACTTTATTTTCAAGGGCCAAACATGTGCTCACATTTATTTATGACTTCTCCATGCATACATGGGTGTAATTTCTTAAGTACAAGAGTGATGTCTTTTATTATTTTAGGATATTTAAGGAATTCGTGGAGAAGCAATCTGGTCTTTCTATCAAGAAGATACACACAGATAATGGGGGATTATGCCAATCAAACTTTCAAGGACTTTTACATTGAGTATGATTTGTAGCATCAGCTTACAGTTCCATACACCCCTTAGTAGAATGGTGTTGATGAGAGAAAGAACATAACTTTGTGGGAGATGGCCAATTGTATGATTTGGTCACGAGAGATGCATTCTTTGTTTTGGGTTGAGGCAGTTGCTTATGCCAATTATATTTAGAATCGTATGCCTCACAAGGCACTATGACATATGATTGTTGAGGAGGCTTGGCCCCATGTCAAGCCCGATGTATCTTCATTCAAAGTCTTTGGTAGTGAGGCTTAGGCATTCATTCCTAAAGCTCAATGGAAATCCATGGAGAGGAAGAGCCAACCACTCATATTTTTTGGCTACTATGAGGATGTTAAGGCATATACGTTGATTGATTCTGATTTCAAAGATCCCTTCTTTTTGCAGGATGTCCAATTTGATGAGAACTTTCCTCAGATGGATTCTCCATCCCCATATTCTCCATAATCACCTACTACTCACTCATATCTTGAGGATTACTATGATGCTCCAACTATCCCTCCACCTCTATATATTTAGTTGTTACCCAAATGAGCCTACAATACTATTGATATAGCTGGACCTTTGGTAGGTGATCCTTCAAACTCCCCTCACACTCGTACAAACATCGGGTGTTATTCTTTTGATTCATATCATTTTAGATGATCCTCAGAAGCTTTTAGAGGCTGTTTGTATTCCTAGGTGGGATAGTTGCTATGGAAAATGTGTTAGAAACTAGATGAAGAACAGAAATAGAAATCAAGCATGGAACAAGAACACAATCACAATATAGTGATTTACCTTGGAAAACCCCAAACTGAGGAAAAACCAACAATGAAGATCTTCATATTAACCCTCATCCCCAACTGGGCTAAGCCTAGAGGCTTCAACCAGCTACACATACAATGGAGTCTCCAAGCCATTATATCGACTTCCATACATGCAAAACCATGGACCAATACAACTAGCACAAAACCATGTGCTAAAGACCACTAAAGGTTAATCCACTAACTCTAACCCAAGAACTAGTTTAACCCAACAATCCCCCCTTTAAACTTGGTCTTGGGGTTAGCACCCAACCCCCTCCCACAAGCACCAAGTGCAATGCCCTCTTTGTCACTAAGATCGACATAAAACCAGAAATCCACATGACTCTAAGCCCCCCTTAACATTTGGGAGAACTCCTCTCTTACCAAGCCTTTCCTTTCAAGGATTGAGCAAGTCATACCAGGTCTTACAACCATCATCCCAAATACATATATTAAATTTTACATTACATACAACTTCATTGCAATCTTGTTCTTGCTACATCCAGCCTTGGTTGCGGGCACCTACAACACCTCCATACAATGAATTTTACCGGGAAACATGCCTACAACAACAACCATGACCAAGATTGCATAGACCTGCTCAACCTTCTTTCGGGAGCCAGACCATTGAGGCACATGCTCAAACCTTCTATTTTAGCAAGAATATCAGATCAAAAAATAAATGTTGCCTTATCTCCACACGTTGTGAGCAAAGGATCAATCTTTAATCGATTCCTTCAGACTTCCTCAAGCTTGTCAAGCTAAGAAATTTTCACAGAAGAAATACCCAGAACCTTAAACACCAGGAATTCTAACATGCATCAACATGCAAGTACATGCAAGCCACATGTGATTCCATGCAAGTACATGCAACACACATGCAAGTACATGCAACTCACAAACCTGCACATGCAAGAAAAAAGAAAATCCCAAAAGAAAGCTCTGATACCACTTGTTATGAACCAGATGAAGAATAGAAATAGAAATCAAGCATGGAACAAGAAAACAATCACAATACAATTATTTACCCTGGAAAACCCCAAATCGGGGGAAAAATAGCAATGCAGGTCTTCATATTAACCCTCAACCCTAACCAGGTTGAGCCTGGAGGCTTCAACCAACCACACATACAATGGAGTCTCCAAGCCATCATATATATTTCCATACATGCAAAACCATGGGCTCAAAACCATGAGCTCCAAAACCATGGACCAATACAACTAGCACAAAACCATGTGCTAAAGACCGCTAAAGGTTAATCCACTAACTCTAACCCAAGAATTAGTTTAACCCAACAAGATGGGTATTCTTCTCTAATGAAGAATCATACTTGGGATATTGTTCCTCTTCCTAAGGGAAGAAATTTAGTTTGGTGCAAGTGGGTGTATCATACCAAATATGTTGTAGATGGTTCTATTGATAAGTATAAGGCTTGTCTTGTTGCAAAGGGTTTCTCTCTAGTTGAAGGTATTGATTATTCTGAAACCTTTGCCCCTATTGCCAAGATGAATTCTATTCTCCTTAAACTTTTTGTTGCAACTTCACATGGATGGTCAATATTTAAGATGGATGTGGAGAGTGTCTTCATGGTGATCTTCATTAGGATATTTTATGGAGCAACCACATGGTTTTACTAAGGACTCTCCACTGGTTTGCATACTTTGTCATTTTTTAGATGGTCTCAAACAAGCCTCAAGCTTGGTATGAAAAGATGGACACTTTTTTGCTTTCTTTTGGCTGCACAGGATATCATTATAATCCGATAGTGTACATTTAGAGATAGGAGAGTGATATTTTGATCCTTGTGTTATATTTGGATGATTTGATCCTTACAGACAATTCATCCCCCATGATCCAGAATGTTCAACGAGCTTTGATGGAGCAGTTTGAGATGAAAAATCTTAGTCATCTGCACTACTTTCTTAGTTTACAGGTTATTCAGTCTTCAGATGGGATATATTTCAGTAGAAGTATGCTCTTGACATTCTTCAAAGATTTGGTATGCTTGATTGCAAGCCTGCACCCACACCATTCCAGTCAAGTGTTGTATTGCCTTTCACTTGTACTACTCCTTCAGTAGATGCTACATTATACAGATGGTTGGTTGGCAGTAATTTTCACCTAACACATTCACATCCTAGTCTTTCGTTTTTGGTTGGTCTTGTCTCTTAATTCTCACATGATCCACATGAGATTCATTAGCAAGCTTCTAAATGAATTTTGAGATATATTCAGGGCACATCACATTATGGTATTTAGTATACATCAAAATATCCTCTGGTAATTGGCTCCACTGACTCAGATTGGACTATTGATGCCAATGATAGGAAGTCCATTTATAGCTTTGTCTTTTACCTTGGTTCTAGCCCCATTACATGGTCTTGTAAGAAGCAATCTACTATTGCATTATCATCCACAGAAGTTGAGTATCGTGCAACAATTTTGGCCAGCCAAGAGGTTTTGTGGCTTTGTTAGTCATTGAATGAGTTCAATTTTCCTCTTGATAATCTCACTATTCTTTGGTGCAAAAATCAGAGTGCCATTCACATTTCTCGCAATCTAGTGGAGCATTAGCATACTAAGCACATCGAGATCCACATCCAATTCATACGATAGTTGATTCAAGATGGTTTTCTCACCTTGGAGTACATTCCTATAGAGGAGTAGGTTGCAAAAATCTTCACAAAACCTTTAGCATCGCCTCATTACCTCTAGTTGTGATGAATGCTTGGAGTGAAGGAAATTATCCTTGAGGGGTCTTCATGACATCTCCTTCGTGTTTTTTATACATGCTTTCATCTCTTTTTAGGAGAGGAGTTTTTCTCATGAGGTTTTCTCTTTTTTCTCTAGTTATGAGAGATTCTTTGATTGTACTAGGTACCTCATCAAGCTTAGTTGTCAAGGCCCATTCATGCTTTCTTTACTTTTTACGCATTTTTTTTTAGAGTTTTTTAGCTACTCCCTAAGTTACACTTAAGGGGGTGTTAGAGTAATCATGTGTTAGATAATAATTAATTAATCATTATTAATTATTATTATACTTTATTTATATCAAAATTTTTGGAGCAATTGAATTACCCAATTTTATTATCATATGGGTTTATATACATCTGATGGTGGTGAACAAAGTGCTTGAAATAACACTCACATGGTTCACAATATATAACCAATTATCACACATAAAAAAACAACATAAACAAACTAACAATCAGCCTATCTACGTGGAAAGAATGATGAAATACCCAACATTCCCCCCTTATTACATCATTTCTTTAAAGTACAAATAAGAGAATCTTGAAAACTTTCAAACTTCACACATGCAAGAGGCTTGGTGAAGATATTAGTGTGTTGTTCCTGAGTTGAGCAGAATTGGAGTTGAATGTTGTTTTGTTGAACATGTTCTCGTATGAAGTGATAGTCAACTTCAATATGCTTGGTTTGTTCATGAAACACTGGATTACGAACAAGTTGAGATGACACCCTTAGCCTAGCTAGCAGTTTGTAGAGCGAGATTACTCATTTCTAAGCAATAATGGGTTCTATTCCAAGGTGGCTACTTTTTTTAGAAAGTCCCGGAGCTGCAAGGTCTATGGGAAGGAATACTGCAACAACCATTTCTCTTATTAGGCCGCCTCAATCCAATTCTAATTCTGTGTTTGGGGAAGAAGATATGGCAATCTGCCTTATGATGCTAGCAAGCGGTGTAAACACTTGCTCTCAGAAGCTCAAGACTGGTAGTGTAGAGGAGGAGTCTGCCAATTCTAGATTAGGAGGGTACTATAGCAAGCTAGTACTCTCAACATATCCAAAGAGACTTGATAATGATGTTGTTGAGGCCTTTGACGATGAAGGTAAGAAACTTAATGGCAATAAGTATGTGTGTATTACATGTAATAAGTTTTTCCATTCCTACCAAGCCTTGGGTGGGCACAAGGCTAGTCACAAGAAGGTCAAGGGATGCTCCTCCAGGGTTGAGGAGAACGATATTGAGAATGAGATGGAGAATGATATTGAGAATGGGATTGAGAAGGTGATTTAGAATGAGAATGAGAAGGAAAGCTTGGAGGAAGAGTTTACTGATGAGGAGCAACTCCTCTTGATTGTAGGGCCAGAGCAACAGCTGCCCATTAGCTTCCACAAGCCCCTTCTTCCTGATGAAGTGGCAACAACTCCTATTCCTATTACCATTCATAAATCAGTCCCTATTCCTACTAGTAAGAAGAGTTTGTCTACCAAGGTCCATGAATTTTCAATCTAACACAAAGTTTTTAACACCGAGTAGGACAAAGAAGATATACACTAGTAGAGATGTAATTTTTGATGAGAAGAATGATGTAAGTTCTCCTGCATCATCATCTACTTTAGATAGTGCTCCTATTTTTAACATGGATGGTAAAAATGATGGGCACGTTGATAATTAGTCAACACCCACCAATGTCACAAAACCTTTACCAAAGTGGTACACTAGTACTATTCGAGATGAAAAGTTAGATGGAGTCCCAGACACTTCCACTTCAGATCCAAGGACTCGTAGCATGACTCGCAATGAGGTAAAATTTTCACTAATGACTTCAATTGTTGAAAATTTTGAGCCATCTACTATTCAGGAAGCACTAGAATCAAAGCCTTGGAAAGAGGCTATGGATGCAGAGTATCAATCTTTGATGAAAAACAACACTTGGGAGCTTGTTGATCTATCACCGAGTAAGAAAGCAATTGGTTGTAAATGGATTTTTAAAACTAAGTATAAAGTAGATGGTAGTATAGATAAACATAAGGCTATACTTGTAGCCAAGGGTTATGCCCAAAAAGAAGGAATAGACTATGAGGAAGCATTTGCTCTCACTGCAAAGATAAAAACCATTAGAATGATTTTTGCTTTAGCTGCTCAATTTGGATAGAAATTGTATCAAATGGATGTAAAAAGTGTCTTTATTAATGGGGACCTTAAGGAAGAGGTCTATATGACCCATCCAGAGCGATATGTTGCACTTGGTAAAGACGAAAAGGTCTGTAAACTTGTCAAGTCCCTATATGGTCTCAAACATGCTCCTAGGGCTTGGAATATAAAAATTGATGAACACTTACTACAACATGGTTTCACTAGGCATCCATATGATCCAAATCTCTACCTCAAGGATCAAGGGGGGGATATTGTGATAATTATTGTATATGTTGATGACTTGGTTATCACAGGAAGCTCATAAGCAATGGTTGAAACATCCAAGAATGATCTCGAGAAGACATTTGATAGGAAAAATCTTGGGCTACTGTACTATTGTCTCGGCTTAGAGGTATGGCAAACAAATCACCATATCTTTGTATCTCAAAGGAAATATGCCAAGAAACTGCTTGAGAAATTCAAAATGATGGTTTTCAAACCCATGTCTACACCTGTGGAATCAGGTTTGCAGCTATCTACATGGAAAGAATTATGAAATACCCAACAATTTATTCTCATGCACTTAAGCTAAACTTAGGAGTGTTTTTTTTCTATTAACTGAAGAGCTATTATTAGATCATTTTGTCTCATCACACAGGATGATGACACTTGTCATGATCTAATCCCTTATCATTTAGGGTTTCTCTTATAAAGTGCTCTCTCTCTCTCTAATGGAAATAGGAACCAAACCTCATTCTCAAACTCACAACACAAACATGCAACTCAAAAAAATACAAGAAATCAACTCAAATCTGCTAGAAATGTCTCATACTCCTCATACAACATCTCTTGAATTGTTACAATAACAAGGAATCAATTAAGCACAACTGAAAATAAATTCATTTGCAGCCATATAGGCTGATTAATTCCACTACCAATCTGATACAAAACTGATAAGAAACAAATACAAAAAAAAATCCTTCAACCAATCTTCTTTCACAATTTTTTTCCCCTACAACTTGCAAATCCTCAACTGAAACCTCTGCTAAAACTCAACCGTGGATTCTCCAATCCAATTGCTGCTACAAATACCTCTTCAAACCTGCAAAAACATATTTTTTTTTCCTCTCCCAACAAAAATCAATGCCTTAGAATGATGAGCTTCAAATTTGGCAGCAACAACCCCCAAAAATGACAAAATAAAGCATTTAAATTAATTCCCCCACACCTTTCTTGTAACTCCCAATTTTCTATGCCTAGAAATGGACAATATGCTTTCAAAATGAATTAAAAATCATTAAATGTTGAAAAGGAATCTTTTTGTAACCTTCATCTATGATTGGCCAAGAAAAAGCAGCCACTTCCTCACAATTAGGAGCCCCATAATAGAAAAATCCAAATCACTTGCTCTTGGGCATCCAAATTCTTCATGAAAAAGTTTAGGAACAATAAATTAGCTAATATAACTTGTAACTCCCAAAATCTCATGCCCAAGATGGCATATTTGAATATTTTTTCCTTTTTGAACTTCAAAAACTCAAAATTTTCCTCTTAAACTATCTCCAACACCACAATTTTTGTAACAGCCAATTATTTAATTCCATATTTTCGCCTTAATGTCACATTTATTTCTCACACAAAATTATTAAAATAAATTTTAAATCACTCCTTTTTTTTTGTTGATGTTGATCACAGTTTCACTTAGGATGCTCCTACATCAGACATCCCAGGTAGAAAGAAATGTTTCATGAGTTACACTAAGAAACATTTGTAGAACATGTGCTTGTTTTGGATCCACCTCATTTCCTTTTCTACCAGAATCTTCTTATTCATCAAATTTTGCAAGCTTACAACATTATACCCTTTCATTTTTACTCCTCTGCCCTCCATGTATTTCAAAACTTTTAATCTGACCTCCCACCAATATATTCCAACAAAATTAACAATCAAACATATACCTCCACCTTCAACAAAATAAATGTACTTCATTACCTCTATTGTTGTTTTACATTTCTCCTCTCCTTCCACCATGTCTCTTGCATAAAATTTTGTTGTTTCAACACCTTCTGTAAGACATAACATCAGTGCAATCTGATTTCTTTCACTCAAAATAATATTAGTACCATTATCAAGAGACTCATTTTCCACTTTCCCTAACAAGGCACCATATTCATAAATCAAAACATCTTTATCTCCACTCTTCTTTAACAAATATTTATTAGAAAACTCTTCATTTACCTTCACTTTACACACTTCAAATTCAACTTTATCAAATTGATCTACTGCTGCAATAAATTCTACATCAAAGCAAACATCAAAATCTAATTTTACCTCACCTTCTACTGCAACCTTCCTCTCACATGAGATTAACTCATCCCACTTTTTTTCAATTGTTGTCATCCACATCAATAAATCATCACCTTCACTTTCTTCTATGTCCTTCAAAGGGCACTCTTTTGTTGCAAATTAATTGTACTCGCGTTCATTTTCATAACAACATTTATCAAAATTAAATTTTACCTCAGTATCTTCAATTGCTACAACGTTTTCTTCCCTTGTAATAATTTGATCCCATTCTCTTTCAATCTGAATGAGTAAATAATCCTTCTCAACTTCATAGGTGTTCTTTAAAGAACTCTCTTCTACTAATGTATGAGAGATAAAACAAATCCCTCTCAACATAAAACCCCTCTTAGAACACCAAAATACTCATGAAAGACACACAAACTTTGTTGTAATTTGTATTAAAAATCAAGTAGATTTGTGCAACCAAATCACCACTCTCCATTACAAAAATCATTATGCAAACATTACAAAATCCTCAAGGGACTCAAGGGCTGCAACATGCCCATATGAAATCTAAAATGACAGCAAATTAATAAACTATAACAGCAATTAAATCTTCCATCCCATTCATCAAAACCCTTCCTACAAAACAGTGTGCAAACAATGCAATAACTATTGAATTTATCAACTCCCCATCAATGAGTATTGTTGTAGTTCTTGTCTTTTATCTTCAACCTGCAAATAAAACTTCTTCAAACCCTCTCATAGAGGATTCCAACACCCTCTTGACCTTCTCCTCAACTTGCACCTGCATAATAAATCACTTCCATTGTTCAAACCCTTCAATCTGCAACACCAGGTAGTCTTTGTACCCTACAAAAACACTCTCAAATTTGCACACACACCATCAAATCCACTCTTGGAGGTAAGCCACGACCTCCTTCTCTCTTCCTATGTTTGTGTTTTTCCTGTGAAAAAACATCTCCAAAATGAATGAAATTCAATTTTATTTCACCATGCTTTCCTGGAATGCAATTTCAAATGCATTTCATTGTCATTTTGCTTTCATTCCAAACTCCTCAAGAAAATCAACACCCACCTCCAGGAAGGGAAAATAAAAAATAATTTAATATTCAAAGCTCAATAAAATATATGTTTTAATCCTCCAAACTTAGTCAAAATTTAATATGGGCTTTAAAATGGCTTTCATGCTTTCTCAAATAAAGCAAAAAGAAGATTCCTCAACCTGGGCGCCCACCTCCTGGGTTCCTATTTTTTAGGAGCTCTTGAAATTCAAAATAGGAGTTACAAATGGCTTTAATGGCTCCCATAAACCCATGCCATTAATTGTTTGTTTCCTGCTTTTTTAGTTTTAAAGCATATTCTCCCCAATTCCCCTTCACCAATTTGACCCAATTTGAAATCAAATCCAAATTCAAATTTTCCCACATCACAAAATATTTAACTTCACACCAAAATATGAATTTCAATAATCAAACATGAAATCCAACACACCAAAATTGCAAAAATTCAAAAATGAGACCTTCAAGTTGACACAGGATTGCACTGAGCCATAGATGCTCGTGCATCTCTCTCTCTCTCTCTATTATTCATTATGTAAGTATTTTCTTGTTGAGGAATAACAAATCTTTGTTTTGCAGAACTCCTACGTGGTAGGTGTTTTGTTTGTTGTTTGATCCTTTGTCTCATGTTATTCACAAATCTAACAGGCATGCTTTTCCCTCCAAGTCCAATTTTCACATATAAGCCAATTTTCCTTGAATTTTGAGATTTTGAGTTTGGTCATCCATGCATCATTTCCTCATCTGCCAACTTTCCCTCCCAAATTTCCACTTTATAAAATTTGAGATTTTGGAATATCTCATATCATCATGTCTGTCGAACACGTCATCTTTGGAATGTCTTTCCCTCCAAGTCCAATTTCCTATCTAACCCCAGTTTCCTTGAATTCTAAGATTCTAAGTTTGATCATGCATGCATCATTTCCTCAACTACTAAATTTCCTTCCCAAAATTTCACTTTGCAAATTTTAAAATTTTAGATTATCTCATACTATCATGTTTTTCGGACCTATCATTCCTAACATGTTTTCCCTTCAAATTTGATTTATCCTTTAAGCCATTTTCCTTGATATTTTCTAATATTTTGGGTTTCGTCATTCATGCATCCTTTCCTCAACAACCAACTTTCCTTCCCGAAATTCCACTTTGCAAATTTCAAGTTTTTAGAGATCTCATATTGTCAATGCCTATTGGACCTGTCACCCCTAACATGTCTTTCTCTCCAAGTTTGATTTTCCCCTCTAAGCCCATTTTCCTTGAATTTTGAGATTATGGGTTTGGTCATCCATGCATCCCTTACTCAACTATTAATTTTCCTACCCAAAATTCCACTTTGCAAATTTTGAGATTTCAAAGTATATCATATTGTCATGCATCCCATCCCTAGCTTGTCTTTCCCTCAATGTCTTATTTTTCCTTCTAAGCCCTTTTTCCTCGAATTTTGAGATTCTAGGTTTGGTCATCCTTGCATATTTTCCTCAACTACCAACTTTCCTTTCCAAAATTTCACTTTGCAAATTTGAAGATTTCAAAGTATCTCATACCATCATGTCTGTCAGACTTGTCATTCATGGCACACCTTTCTTGCCAAATTCGATTTTCCCCTCTAAACCCATTTTCTTTGAATTCCAAGATTGTGGGTTTGGTCATCCATGCATCCTTTCCTCAACTACCAACTTTCCTTCCCAAAATTCAACTTTGCAAATTTTGGGGTTTCAAAGTATTGCATACTATCATACTTGTTGGACCTATCATTCCTAGCATGTCTTCCCCTCCAACTTTGATTTTTCCCTCTAAGCTCATTTTTCTTGAATTCTGAGGTTTTGGTTTTGGTCATTTGTACATCCTTTCCTCAACTACCAACTTTCCTTCCCAAAAATTCCCTATGTAAATTCGTGTTTGCACTTTTGCAATGCAACTTGTGCTTATTACTTTGGGTTTGTTAAGCAATTGAACATGCAACAGGGTGATCCCACAATAGTGGTTTACACTTTTTGGGACATCCTGATTTTTGTTGAAATCACATTTTTTAGAAAATATAATGATTTAAGCATTGAAAAGTTTCATTTAAAGGATTCTAATTGAAGAGGGTTTGATCAAACCACCTAAGATCAAACCCCCTTGGATAGAACCCCACTATTTTTAAACCATACCTATAATGGAGTCTCCTTTACACCTATCAAAATGTTGATAAAAAACCACTTTTGATTTACCTTTTGGGGGATCAAATGAATTTATTTTTGTATGTAGTTCTTATTATAAGCTTCCCAAAATGTATAATTTTAAATATATTTAATTTGATTATTATATTTATTTTTTATTTCTTGTGAATGTAGGTTTTTCACCGAAAATCAAGCTCTATATTCTGCACATGTGGACAAATAGTAGATTACCAAAAAAAATTGAAAAATATGTTTGTGCTAGGTATTGATGTCCTTGATCTAACAAAAAAAAATGAATTGATACATACCAAAAAAGTTTTGTATATGGTCCACCTATGTCTAAATTGTAATTGGTTTGACTTCAAAACTTAATTAAGAAAAAAACATTCAATAAAACACTATGAAACCAAATGAACATACTAGATATCATAGTTACAAATCTAAATTTGAAAAAAATAGAATTTTATCTTTCATAGAAAAAAGTTATGTTGTTTACGGTGAACATCACTCTTTAAAAATGATATTTACTATTAAAAACTAGTTTTCAAAGGAGATGGAAAAATAAATGCAATATGATTCCAAAAAAAATTAATATATATATAGAATCTACAGACAAAATATCACAAATCACTAGTTTGCATCATCTTCAAATTCATCATGGTTTAGTAGCTATATGTGCCAGAAAGTGAAGATTTAGTTAAAAAAATTCAGTTCAATGTCAAGTTTGGCCAAAAAGTGTAAACCATTATTGTGGGATCACCATACAATGCAATTTGTGCTTTTTATCTCACATTTTTTTTGTCTCAGTTGGTCATGTACATCTATATGTTGATCTAATTCTCTTTTACTACACTTATTTTTTGACTAAGTAATGAAATCAACATCATGGAACAAGGTTTCTACCTCTTGTTCAATTCTCGAAGATGAAGTAGGAGAATTGTTATGTTGGTTGCTCCTTTGATTTCTTAGATATGAAGGTAAAGGAAAATTGATGTCTACTTTTTTTGTATATCCAAATTCTAAGATGTACCTCCATCTCTTATATCAACATTTGTCTCAATTATAGGCCTACCACAATCATGCATAAGGGTTCTCCTACTAGTTTTGATCCTATTATCAAATGAATCATCCAATGTATGTTGATCATAATCTTTGGATGCATCTCTTCTACCTAAAGTACTTATTTTTTCAATACTTTGAGAATTATGCAAAGATGACATACCTGAATTTTAGCCTTCTATTCTTCATGTCATCTCCTCACATTGAGGGAAATTATATTAGGTATTCCTTGACCTTTGGATCATTGGTCCTTTTCCATCTTTGTCCTCTCTCCCTTGTAAATGATTTCCTAAGTCAATCCTTAATAGTGTTGACACTCCTTAAGTAAGAGAAATTAAACTTCATATCAACAAGGTTTCTATTTTGTACCAAGGACTAGTCCTCCTAGTTGCGACGTAGTTACTTAATAACCTGGCCTTCAAATTGAATTTTGATTTAAGTTTTGTCTGACAACTATGCCAATTTGTGTGTGATCTGAGTTGTATGTCTAAAATCCCTAAGGTTGGATAGTCTTCCAGGTGCTAAGGGACTTGAGAAGAATATCCACAAAATCTATAGTCATGTTGGGAAACTAAGGATAAATTATTGAGGTGGGTAAGACCTCCTTTACTTTTGGCTCTGCTAAACCAGGGAGGGTTTTCCTAATGTGTTGTAATAGATATCACCACATAAGCACCACACTCATCCTAACACAAACCATACACATTGCACAATGCACCCCTATTTTGATTCACTTCATGCCTATATGTTAGTTAGAGGAACTCAAGGTTAAACACCTTATTCAAACAGATGATTGGCATGAGTGTCTAAGAATGTGTTTTATGATAACCCCTTATGTTGTTATACATTCAGACATCACAATGAAAACATACTAAAATAGATAAAACTAAACAAATGTTTGTATTGATACGTTGTGAGTGTGTTGAGATGATGAGGAGACAAAGCTAGTAGTAGACTAGTGCATTTATCCAGTTATACAACAAAGTCTTTGAGTTCATATAAAAAATGTAATAATTAAAACCAAATATGATACCTTAATCAAGATACCACAAAAGAGTGTCTTTCAAAATGCACAAGCAAGCTACAATCTACATATGCATTCAAAAAGACAATATTTGCAAAATATTATGTGAGTCTACTTAGTAATCCATAAGCATGCCTATACATATTTTTATTACGTTGAAAAGATACTTTACAAAGGCTTTGCAAAGATTTTACAATCATCCAATTGACCAACTAAACAACACATCCAAAAATATGTGATTTTCTTCCATGGGATATACACGATGGTAACAAAGCTTTATTTTGGGAGGATTCATGGGTTGGCTATCCAAGTTTGGACAACATGGTTGAAATGGGACAGGTCAAGGAGACTCTCAAATGACTATGGGGAAACTATGTCAAGGATTATATAATATTTGATGAATGAAATAAAATGCTAGGATGGCATTGGAAAGATTTCACACGTTTATCATACAAAAGGAGGTACTCAACTAAGGTTGATTATGTCATTAATCATTTGATCTACAAAGATTACAAACGTTCGTTACAAATTTGGGATGAACCCAAATCATTACAACACCAAAATACGTTCACCCAGAATTAGAAATTGAAACTAAGGCTTTTTTTGAATATCATTACTATGTTGGTTTTGTAATTACTTGTGTTTCCTTCTCTTTTCAATTTGACCAAAATAAAAATTGTATCATTCAACACCATATATAGATCTTAAGGAAAAGAACCATGGTCACCTGTAATTGTGCAGGCCTCCAATGTCTACTTGCATCACCTTCACATGGCCATACACTTGAAATCATGCCTTTTACATTAGCAATCATATACTTTGGTACACAATTCATATCTTAGAGGGGCCTAAAGGTGCCAAGAGTCATCTAAGAGTGCTCATATGTCAAATCATATTCACTTTGAGGTTATTAATGGTGTCTTGCATTATGCAGGAAGGAATTTAGGCCTTTTTGTTCGAACGTTGGAGTTTCAAGACTTTGCATGCCAAAGGGGATGAGGGGGGAAAATACCTCGAAAGTCCGACAAGCATGTCAATATAAGAAACTCCAAAATCTTGAAATTGGACTTGGAAGGAAAGGCATGCCAAGGCTAACAAGTTTGACAAGCATGTTGGTATAAGATACTCTGAAATCCTAAAATTTGCAAAGTGGAATTTTAGGAAGGGAAGTTAGTAGTTGAAAAAAAGATGCATGGATGACCAAACTCAAAATCTCGAAATTCAAGAAAAATTGGCTTAGAGAGGAAAAAAAGGCTTGAAAGGAAAGGCATGCAAAGAATGATAAGTCTGGTAGGCACAATGGTATGAGATACTCTAAAATCCCAAAATTTGCAAAGTGGGAAAGAAAGTTGGCAATTGAGGAAAAAATGCATGGATGACCAAATCAAAATCTTAGAATTCAAGGAAAATGGGCTTAGAGGGGAAAACTGAACTTTGAGAGAAAGACATACCAAGGATGATAGGTTCGACAAACATAACATTATGAAATACTCTGAAATCCCAAAATTTGCAAAGTGAAGGAAGAAAGATTGGTAGTTCAGAAAAGGATGCATGAATGACCAAAACCCAAAATCTCGAAATTCAAGGAAATGGACTTAGAGGGGAAAGTCAGAATTGGAAGGAAAGGCATGTTAGGGATGATAGGTCTGACAAGCATGATGATATGAGATACTCTAAAATCCTAGAATTCACAAAGTGAAATTCAAGGAAATGGACTTAGAGGGGAAAGTCAGAATTGGAAGGAAAGGCATGTTAGGGGTGATAGGTCTAACAAGCATGATGATATGAGATACTCTAAAATCCTAGAATTTGCAAAGTGAAATTCAAGGAAGAAAAGTTCACATATGACAAAAGGATGCATGGATGACCAAACCCAAAATCTCAAAATTCAAGGAAAATGGATCTGGAGAGGAAAATCATACTTGGAGGGAAAGACATGCCAAGGATGATAGTCCAATAGGCATGAAAGTATGAGATACTTCAAAATTCCAAAATTTGCAAAGTGAAACTTTGGGAAGGAAAGTTGGTAGTTGAGAAAAGAATGCATGGATGACCAAACTCAAAATCTCATAATTCCAGAAAAATGGGCTTAGAGGGGAAAATCATACTTGGAAGGTAAGCCATGCTAGGGATGACAAATCTGACATACATGTTGATATGAGATACCCTGAAATCCCAAAAATTGCAAAGTCGTCCAAAGAAAGGCCAAATTACAAGGCATTGACCACAAAAGTAACCCTTAACAAATTTTAATAAGGATATTTGATGAACACTCTTTAAATGAATACCCTTGACAATTACTCAACATAGGGGACCTGACTGAAAATTTTACAAATCGATTATAAACAAAATGTGGATAGAGTCAAATACACAACTTATGGGGCATAACAAAGTAAAAATGAAACATACATCTGAGGTGCCACACAACACAATGGGAACTATGCTTTCTAATGTCCTTGATAATTGATAGCCCACTCACCATTTGTTGCCTCCCCAAGGCTATCAAATAAACATTACTTCAATTTCCACAAAATTGATGCGAGATTAACTCATTTTTTGACAAAAATAGAAGAGCAAGGTATCATTTGAGTACATGGAACATGAAAGAGAAAGACGTCACCTTTTGCAAACCCTTCAATGACAAGTTGGTGGTTTTTAACTTGTCTTTGCCTAGCCTCATGTTAGAAGTTGTTGTGACATCAAACTAAAGGAATTGCATTAACTTCCAAGGGACGTAAATGTATACATGTACAAAAGTTCAATATGGGCTAAAACCACCCATACCCTAACTACTAACAAACAAAAACTAACATCAATAAAATTCATTAACTAATTAGATATTCTTATTTTTCTTATTTCTAATAACTTATGACGAAAAAATGTCTTATAGGATTTTTACTCTAGAAAAGGAATAAAGGGCATTTAAACTTATAGAGTGTGTGGAACCTTACCTATGGGCATGCATGCAACCTATGAGAAGATTGTTTCAACATTACAGTAACTGTCTCTTCAACATTGGTTAATGACCACCTAAAAGTGACAAATACATTATCTTTATGAATCTAAAGGTTCACACGGATTGCACTTTTTAAATAGATGATAATTCCTAATACTTTTTCCATCATGGTACAGTTCTCATGCTGTTTGTGACAAGCTCTTATTGAAGGGCAGGTTTCTGCATCTTTCCCATTATTTTATTTTTTTTAAAATAGGTATTCTAACAAATAGGTGTGAAGTTAGAAATGGACAACAAATTTCATTATGAACCTTTTCTACAGCAATGGACAAGCTTTCCAAAAGTAGAGAATTATTATTTGTAATCCAGAAATCACATCTTCCGCATAAGCTGCCAGTTTTAAAAAAAAAACTCGCATGCTACACAAATAAAATGCAGGATTGTCACTTTAGGCTAAACATAAAATTGAAGATCTGATAGTCATCATGCTGCTGGTTTACACTGGCTCAAATTAGAAACTCCAGGCTTCAACTACCATCCTACCAGCCATGTTCATACATACCCATTATCTTTTACAAAATCCATTGTTGTTTTAGTATTGATTGCTACTGTTTGAAATAAAAATCAATATTGAATATCACCCAAGGCCACTAAATTATTCCCCACACGGAGCATCTCATCCTTATTTTTTCTTTGCTTCACTAGCAACATAAGTGCAGTATTGATCTTTATTTAAACCAAAAATGCATCATCAAAACCTTTTCTTCACTGATTTCCACAACATCCAGAATCCACAGGAAGGAGCCAATACATGTAAGAATGGAGGTCTTCAAAAACTTTCAGAATCCATTATTATTCATCTTCCAAAACATAACTGCTTTGCCTTAACCAATTTAAGCACTTCAATGACTGCTAAACATCACTAATAAGCTTGTTCATTACTTCAAACATTCACCCGAGCACTGCATCCATCTGATTCAAACACACTAGGTATGCCCTGTTTCAAAAAGGGAAAAAAAAAACTTCAATACCATTATTTTTCACATATGGAAGACTGCTTTAACTCTGAAAAACAATCTCAAACCCCACAATTGGTGCAAACCTTACTTAAAAGTCTGTCGTCTACAAATTCTCATCACAAGCCCAGGAAAGCATTATATTTTATAGCATGCTAAAATAAAGTAGGGATGCTCACATTTTCTAGAGAAAAAAGAAACAGCTCAAATTATTTGAAAAAGAACAAAGAAACAAAACAAATCGCAATCTTGCAAGCACAATTGATTTGGAATGAATCAACTCAATCCTTTGTCAATTACCACAGGAAGATAAGTGTGAACAACTCCTCCCCTGAACTTCCCTCATAAGTCATGCATTTATGAAGTTTCCCCAATCTTCCCTCATAAGTCATGCATTTATGAAGTTTCCCCAATCTTCCCTCATAAATTCTATAATGATCTTTTATAGTGACAACATTTCAAATCTACAAATGAATCCAAAGTGTCTTGGCATTCAACTATAAACTTGTGCTAATGATTCTGGGCAATATTTACATTGTATGACTACCATATTAATCCATATTTTCAACATGCAACTATTTAAGCACGTGACTTAGAAACAAATGCATTACCCACAAATCTTATGTCACAATGAACCCTTTCAAAAAGACAATATCTTGTTGGTTGTACATTATATTATAAGAATTCAACTTTTGCTGAGTATTGATATTCTTGTTAACCATGCAGCAAACTAGCATATCAGACAGAAAATCAGCAAAAAAAACTTGGAGAATACATGCTATGACTTTCCCATCACTCCAATTATGCCATGTACAGGCCAAAATTCCATAACCTTCTTATTTCTGATGCATATTCATTAAAATGAGACCATGTTTTCTTTCCAACAAACTAGTCAAAATCTTAAATTGAAAGAAGAATCCTACAAGAAGAAAAGTGCAGGCAGCTTCTTAGAAATGAGCATCACAGAAATCGTTCTTCAGAGAAATGCAGTCAGATTCTAGAAATCATTGAGGACATTTAGATATATTTAGAGTTGTGTAACTTATGTTTACCTGTTTATTAATCTACAAGCTGGTTTCTGCCTTCAGATATCATCTATTTTTACTACTTTGTTTCATGGAAGATAATATTCAAGGCAAGTATTTCCTTAGAAAGAGCTTTAAAGGCACGAACAAGTACTTTCTACCCTAGTTTTTGTATGATACATAAATTTTATGGGCTTATCCATCAACTTAATTTAATTATATGTGTTTAATTCAACGGATGTATTGAAAGGAATATTCTTTTGAAAGTTCAACTCATGGCAAACAAAGACGGATAAACATTAACCATGTATGCAGTCATTAGCATCCAACAACACTGCATTCTTGCTTTTCATTTAAGTGATATATACCTCCTTAAAAATGGAAGCTCTGTAGGTGATTTAAATGACCAAAAGATGATAGTTAGGTCTGTGTCCAATATACAATACAGAAAGAATTAGTACTTATAATAAAGGAAAAACAAGAATCCTTAGGAAATGCATAGACATAAAACGTTTATAACATTTTCAAAAATACTACTGAATGAAGGAAAAACATATTGCATATAATCTTATTATGAATATATCCTACACGAGATTAGTCCCCAGAACCAAAGACATTACCACAATTTCCTATTTGTTTTGCAGGTAATTGATCTGCTGCTATCAGCTGGTTGCATGGAAGGGTGGTCTCAAGCCCCTTATAAGTACAATTGGTGTCTGCTCGTCATCATTTCCTGTTTAACAAGTTGAAAACTTAGCAAAACATCAAAGCATGGGAAGATGGAAATAATATTTAGAGTAGATTCAGAAAACATTGAAGTTTAGTTGGCTTGCCAGCAGGATTGTCTATGAGGGCCAACTCAAGATAGTTACGATCCACACCAAACGATGTCTACAGTCATCATAAATTCAACCATTCTATTATCAGCATAGCTAACAGTATATAAAATCTGATCTTAATCCAAAATAACTTGATATCCAAAAGTATTTGTGAAAACTCAACATACAAGTCACAGCAAGGAAAGCAAGATTTATGGTTTTATCAAGTACTCACGGCCAAGATCTGCACCCGTTTTAAATCATTGACATCCACAATAGCCACTTCATATCCTGCATAAAGATAAAACAGAATTATGTCCATAAGAAACTGTAATGAAAAGACATGGAAACTGTTCGCCAGCAGCATCATGCTAAAGAAAGCAAGTTCAAGCATAAAACCTGTTTTTGACTTCAGATTATCAGCTGTTTCCTGACAACATACCTATTCATAGGAATCAAAAAGAAATAACACTAAGCAAATCTTCTATATGAAATTTGAATATAAAATAATGCAATTTAAAATGTGAATGATACAAGAGGCAGAACAACTTACAGGACCAAGAGTGATAAACCGATCATATGGAGGCAAATTTCCACTAGCATCATCTATGAGCCTTGCCTGTCATATCACATGTAGATTCTACTTGTAGCAATGCCAATACATGATTCCTCAATTTCATTTGACTATATCTACAGCAAGTATATGAAGAATACCTGCTCACCTGCTAGGCGATAAAACATCCCTCGAATTCCAAAAACTCTGGAAAGTGTAATTTTTCTCTATTAAAATCTGCCGTGGAATGAAGACATAACTTCATATCAATGGAATAACAAATAAAAAGCATGGATGAGACATCACACCTGGCTATGATGGCAAGCAAAGAAGCAAATACGACCCTTAACATTCCACAAATATCAATGAGAGTCTACAAATCACAAAAATCCCATAGCTGTCATACACTACACACAAGACAATGCCCTTATATTCACATAGCATTCCAGAATATTGTGGTAGTGATACTGATAACAAAGAAATATGGGCATTCTGCCTGTCTAATATCATACCTGCATGCCACATGCAGTTGCTAGAGATGATGTTGGATGAAACAGTCGGCATACAAGATGAGCTATTATGCTTGGATGTATACCATGTGGATGACGAAATCGGCCTGCAGCAAGCAGCCAAAATGCAAACCAACATCAACCCATAGTCAAAGAATTAAGTTCATTATAAGCAATTCAAACATGTTTCATCACAGTTCCTTAAAATCAAACCCAGCATATGTATCTCTATTGTTTTGTAGATGCTTATAAATTCTCAATGTTGAGATCCCAACCACAAATTTTCTGAATGAGACTTCTATGATATAAATTTTCTGAAAGGTTTTTGGTTCATTAACGCTGCCATACCCACTCAGGCCATACGATGTCAAGGTTTTTGGTTCGCTGATGCTACCATATGGTGATTAATCCCCCAAGCCATACGTTGCCTTCCAATCCGCAACGTACGGTGATTACTCACCCCTCTTGCCACTGTTTGGTCTGCTATCGTACGGACCATACACTGTAGACTAAGTCTTGCCTTCACAAAAAATATCTCCTCCAAGGCTGTATGATATCAACCCTTCTTTCATAGTGATAATTCCTTTGCTGCAATACAATGAGGAAGGGGAGTCATACAATGTGATAAATTTCTTTATTATCGAGCCCTTTATAACTTTCACTTGTAAAATTTAATTTTTTAAGATTATATTTTTGCATTTCCGATTTGACTTGACCAATATCTGTATGCTCCGCATTAAATATTTTCCTTTTTGTACTTTAAGACATACCGTGCATTATTTTGCATTCTTCTACAAAGTTGGATACCTCCGCTGCAACTGTCGTCTTTTGCCAACCATGGACTCCATCCCACGCACATAAACTATCCAACTTTCCAAAATCATTTTTCATCGATTGCTCTTCACTGAGAGTCATAGCTTCATGAAAATTACAAGTCAATGGAAATACCTCATAGTCCTCCATTTTCCAGTGAAATGGCCACAAAGAGAATTTGTTTCATCATTTGAACAT